>CM060256.1:1941678-2039178 GCA_030684275.1 Acipenser oxyrinchus oxyrinchus | reverse complement strand
GGGTCAAAGAAAGATGAAAGTAACTGAGTACTGCTGAAATTCATAGAAAGAAAGAAAGAAAGAAAGAAAGAAAGAAAGAAAGAAAGAAAGAAAGAAAGAAAGAAAGTACTTATATACATTAATATGTGTATTTGACAAAAGCAGTAATTTGTTTGCCGCACAGATTTAAGGAGCTCAAACCCTGTCTTCCTCAGTGCCTGAATACATGTACATGGATGTAGGGATGTTCATATACACGTTAAATAATAATTGGGGGGGGGTGTAGGGATCAACAATTCGGATGCAGGACCATTATTGAATTTAAGTTGGGTTGCTGTGCGTTCTGGACCTCAACACACACCCATTCTCCCCCTAAAAAATAAAATACAAAACATTCATAAATGACAATCACAACATTCATTTAAATATATTGGGCAGCATGTATATACATGTAAGAGCTCAAGGTAGGTGACAGAGCTTAGTGATTATCCCATTCTCCATAACATATGTCCTTAAAATGCTGTGACAGGGCGAGGTGCCCTGTACATTTTGTTTATTTATTTTTAGATCGGGGTCTCCCCCTCCGCCCCTGTGCAGTATGTTTTTGTATTTGTTATTTGTTTGCTTATTTTTTAGGTCGGCGAAGCGCTGTATGTTATTTTGTATTAGGACGGCGTAGCCGATTGTTTTGTTTAGCGTGGATGGGAAGCCCCATCCACAACACAATTAATAAACCCGTGCAGATTGTGGCCGAGGGGTAATAGGATTATTACCAATTAGTTAAACCCCTCGGCCATGATATAAAAAGCCTGCAGCTCTTGGCACTCGAGGTTGGGTGTTAGAGAGGAGAGAGCGAGCAGAGAGACGGCGATTTAAAAGAGAAATGAAACTTAATTAACATAGGAACAGTGAAGGCAATCTGCCCAGCCTGACCTGTGTTGGATTATTATTTATTTCTGTGTTCGAGATTTGTTTGTGTTTGAACTATTTATTTTGCTCTGTGAGCACGTGTTCTTTTTGTTTAAACTTTTGGTTTATTTTTGTGTTGTGCTGAATAAAAACGGCACAGCCTTTACCTGCAGTACTTCCCTGGTGTCAGTTTTCCTTCCTGCTCCTGCCTGACGTCAGACCAGTCAGTCAGCCTGTCACAAATGCCCAACAAAAGTAATGTGTGCTTCTCACTGCATGTGTAAGATGATGCATGGTGACTTGAGAGATTAGCTCTCCTTAAACAGTTTCCAGTGTTTACATTAAGAGACTATGCAGGTCACAAGGAGCACATAACAACCTGGGGTTCAGAATTTTTCTTTTTAATCTAAATGGCTCTTTTTCCAAACAGAACAGTCTCAGAATATTCTCAAACCCTTTTCAATGATGTCTAATCTGTTATAATCAGTCATAGATCTTCAGTTTGAAAGCACTGAGACAGCCGAATTCCTCCTGGTAGATGTCTTGGAAAGTAACTACAGGAGGCCTGGATTTGATTCTCGGTTAGCTCATATTTCATGTGGAGTTTATTAGATCATCATTTTTAGGTAAGAAGAGAATTATGGACCATTATGGACTTGTGTAGACTTTCTTTCTGGCTCGTACATAAAATCAAAAGGATCTAAAAACATTTATTTATTTATGTATATATATATATATATATATATATATATATATATATATATATATATATATATATATATATACACACATGTATATATATATATATATATATATATATATATATATATATATATATATATATATATATATATATATATATATATATATATATATATATACATTTAGATCTGCCTAATTATTTGACCCAGTCAGTGTGATACCCCTTGTGGAATCCCCCACAACAACACCCTGACTGTAAGACTTACCCAGCACACCACAGTCATGCCTTTACCAGGTGAGCCCATCTGGGGTTCTAGGGATCTCATTTTAAAGGCAGAAGTTTTGCTATTATCGTCTTGTAGGTGTCATGTTTTTTTGTTAAGCATGGCCTTGAATGATTGCTATAGTGGGAATGTAGGCATACACAGCCCACCCTGTAGCTACAATACAAAGTTAAATAAAAAGCTATAGTTTTAACTGAAGGTTTCAGATTCCCTTCTTCAGACGTGTGAAATATTACCCTTTAATTGAATTCCATTCCATCTTCTATTCATCTGAACTTGAAACAGATGCAATAGATTTGTGAGCTCAGAATTAATCCATGAGCCGTGGCGAAAGAGAAAACACAGATAAAAAACGATTTCTACATCTAAATTATTAAATACTTACTGTAAGAGCGTAGGTGAGTCCCAGTCCCACCAGTCCTGATTGAACTCCGTTCTCAGAAGTATATATTGATGCGACAGCAGCTGCGAGTACAATCACAGCACCGAGATAATCCTGCAACCAACACAGAGCAGTGAGACTCGGACGGGTGCTCAGTGCCTTCCTCAGCATGTAGAAAAGCACATTGTCCCTGCTAAACGCTGAGCTACCCCCCACAAACTTCCACACAGCTATCACCCACCAATCCCTCTATCAATAACCATCCTCTCGTCAACTGTCCATTGGATATTTAGACCACAGGAGTGGATATTTAGACCACAGGAGTGGATATTTAGACTACCGGAGTGGATATTTAGACCACAGGAGTGGATATTTAGACTAAAGGAGTGGATATTTGGTGCTTTTTTTTAGAAAGCAGACACATAAGTATCTTTGGGGATTAGAAGAAAAACAAAATATAAAGCTGCACCCTAATGCCAGAGTGACATCATGGTCTTATCAGTATGAACACGTGTTCATGTATGGAATGGGCTACCTATTAATGCAGTTGAGGCAGAATCACTTGGATCCTTTAAGACCCAGCTAGACAAAGTTCTGAGATCCATCAGCTGCTAGGAATGTGCTTACATGGGCCGAATGGCCTCCTCTCGTTCATACACTTTCTTATTCTCTTAAATAACTTTCAGTAATCAATGCATTATTATTAATGTTAATGTATGCATTCATGCCCTCTTAGTCGCCCACCTGGGGATTGTGAGAAGTATCACTCCATGCATGAACGCATGCCTTATATATCGTGATACGCATCATTGGTTACAAAGGGACATGGAATGAATACGGATAATTAAATCCACATGAATTAACAGGGCTGAATTCAAAACGAATGACTTCAGAACTCAGAGGAAATGCAGTAGATATTCAGGTGTTATTCTTGTGGTATTCAGTTGAAATTCATTATACATTTGCAGTCATTATTTTTAAGGGGTCATGGTCATTGTGTCAGCATATTTATGTGTACAAGTTGAACAAATGAATATACAGTATCCACAGTGCTGACGGTATCAGCTGTTAGTTTAAGCAAATAACCTCCACACGCACCGTTCTGACCTCCAGCCACCGGTTGGCAGCAGAGAGAAACAAGTAGGCGACGTTGTTTGTGTCAGTCAGCTCCAGCATGTGCTGCTTGAAACGGGCCTCATGTCTGCAACATAGAAACCAAGAGCACTTTATTACTTACACAGCTTTACAGCTAACAGGGTGCATACCAAGCACACTGCGTTACTCACACAGCTTTACAGCTAACAGGGTGCATACCAAGCACACTGCGTTACTCACACAGCTTTACAGCTAACAGGGTGCATACCAAGCACACTGCGTTACTCACACAGCTTTACAGCTAACAGGGTGCATACCAAGCACACTGCGTTACTCACACAGCTTTACAGCTAACAGGGTGCATACCAAGCGCACTGTGTTACTCACACAGCTTTACAGCTAACAGGGTGCATACCAAGCGCACTGCGTTACTCACACAGCTTTACAGCTAACAGGGTGCATACCAAGCACACTGCGTTACTCACACAGCTTTACAGCTAACAGGGTGCATACCAAGCACACTGCGTTACTCACACAGCTTTACAGCTAACAGGGTGCATACCAAGCACACTGTGTTACTCACACAGCTTTACAGCTAACAGGGTGCATACCAAGCACACTGTGTTACTCACACAGCTTTACAGCTAACAGGGTGCATACCAAGCACACTGCGTTACTCACACAGCTTTACAGCTAACAGGGTGCATATGCAACATGGCATCAGTCAATGCTAGTGTATTTTTAAGTTAAAGTAAATACAGAAAGATATATAGTGATCTCTATAATAATAAAACAAAAATATGTTAGTTAATGATCATATGTTAGGCTTGTTAACATAAATAGTCTCAATCATATAGTACATAAATAGTCGCACTCAAGAGGCCAGGGCGCCATGCACCAATTGATACAGTTAACCAAATAAAGCCTTTTCACATGTGGGCAAAATGATAAATTATTGACACGTGTGGGAATATAAGTGAAATGGCTTCCTTACTATTAATGTACCGTGCTTTAACAATATCGCATAATCAAATCTGCAGTACCTTGTGCAGTACGTTTCAATTCTTTCCATGACTGCGTAGTCTCAATGTTTTCCTTCTGCCTCACTACTAGGCAGGACAATAACTTAGAGTCAGCTGTGCCAAGCAGCAAGCCCGAGCAGCAAGCTCAAGCATTCCCTATGTGTACTGAGCTGGAGCAGTTACACGATGTGGGTTCTTTGTTCTGAGTGTATAAGTATCTGGAACATCGATGAATGAGTGCACTACCATAACTAGCTTCACTGGAAATAGAATAGAACAGTGCTGAACCAGAACTCATTATACTCCAGCAGCTCTCAGCAACCAGTCTGGTGTCTCATGTGCAGTAACTATCACCGGACAGCTTGCAAAGCACAGACATGGAATCTCTACAGAGGAAGTCTTTTTACAGCATCACAAGTCTTCAACCACAACGCAAAGCACTAAAACAATAATACAAGGCAAAACTAATACTAGTTAGGTGTCATCATTTTGTTTTTGACCTGGCAAATATATTACTGTACTTTGGATGCTACATTTATAATACATTTTGATGCAAATATGCTTTTATGGAAAGTATATTAACTGCAGCTAATATTTAAAACAACAAGATCAAGACAGCGCTGTCATGAAAGCCCTTGTATGAGTCTACAGCTGTTGGTAAATGTTCTGTTTTCACAGGCACATTGTGGTTCTTGGTATTTACTGCAGGTTGAGTTCATCCCAGTAGGAAATGGATAGACCCTACAGTGCTGGACACAGTTGGAAATGAAGTGGAGCTGTTGTAGGCACAATGGCATGGAATTAATAACTATTTTTGATAATAACTAAGTATCTGGAGTATCGATGAATGAGTGCACTACCATAACCAGCTTCACTGGAAATAGAATAGAACAGTGCTGAACCAGAACTCATTATACTCCAGCAGCTCTCAGCAACCACATCTGGACTAATCTTTGGATTAATTCTTGAGCGCACAGTATGCATATGTGAACTATTGACTGGAGCAACTTCCAAGCACCCAGCACAAAGGAGGGGGTAGTGAGCTCTCTGACCAGTGGACTTTAACTGAACCCGACACAAAGGGGCTCTACAGGATCATAAACAGATTGGAGCAGAAGTTAATGTACAGTGTCAGAATGAAATGTTGAACCAATACTGTATGTTTGAAAAGCAATAAGATATCACTTGCACTGTAGTTAAAGGCATTATTGTATGGGTATAAGCATATATATTCAAGGGGTGAGTGTTCACTAGTGCTGTATTGATGTCTATGTTGAACTGTTACCTCACGTTGGTTTTCTAAGTTTATTATTTCTCAGAGGGCTGATATACTAGCATTAGTAGAGAACACCTGCCATCCAGGGGGCATGGAGCTGCAGTGAAGAAAACCAGGCAGGACTTCACGCACCTTTTAAGGCCTGTCTGTACCGCAGGGTAGCAGCAGGGAACTGCTTGGCTCCGATTCCCTTTTTAATGGGAAGTGTGACAAATGGAAAACCTTGCAGTATTTGCAATGTTAAGACAAGCTGAAAAGACCTTTAGCCCCTCAGCTTTTCCATTAAACAGTGCTTTGCCACTCCTGACAGGCTACACTGCAAGAGGGCTGAGAGGCAGTCTTTACTGGGAATCCAGTCCACTTCAACAATATCTGCAGGGTGCTCTGCCTGCACTTTGATCCCTGCCGGTGTAGTTCTCTGGTTGGACGTTTCTGGATTTTGTTGACAACGCATTTCGTTATCACTTGTTTTGATGTTTAAAAAAGTTATATTTATTATTTAAAATGTTATCAACAGTCCCAAAACTCAGTGATCATATTCAGGTACCAAGTAAAGCAGTCATTACTCACAGGGAGATGCCCTCTAACAGCTGAAGAGACTTTAGAGTCTTGAAATACCCTTTAATCAGCGTCATCACTTCCAAGCAGCCGAAGAGATCCAATCCAAACTATAACCGAGTAACACATTTAAAAAGTGTCTCTATTCATACAAATGTTTATTCAGTTTAAAATAGTTTTCTTTGATGCTGAAGGAGAGCTATCAGTATCATGAAAAGCAAATCGCTAGGATTTATGTAAGAAACCTCCTCATATTCCTAGATTCAAATACTTTCGGAATCATGTTATGAGTTCTAAAAAACAAAAAGGGAAGTTATTTTATTTAGACATCTGTACTATGAACATTTCACCTTGCAATGTACTCTTATTCACGTCTGCTTCTTAGACAAAGAAACACCAGTTGTGGCGCTGTGTGTGTTTCTTGGAGCTCCAAGGGCAATCAGAACTGCAATGCACCGCCATGTCAATAAATACAGAAGCTATACAGTATCTGTGAAGTCTTACTCACACTGAGGCCCGAGGAGTCAGCGGGAAGCCTTTCGATAGGCAGCGTTTAATACACTCAGACTCATTCATTTCCATCTGCCAATTCCAAACCAGTGACACCGGAGACTAACCTCCAAGAACCAACGGCTTCGCAGTGCAGGTAAAGGTTACAGACTTAAGAAGTTTATGAGGGAAACTTAAAGAATGGCAAAATAACAGTAAGTTATGGTCTCAGCTTAGCTTAGCCCCCCCTTGAAGAATGTACAGTAGTTCACATTATAATAATTTAAATTCTTGTCTTAAAAATGTCCCTTAAATAATCGTATGGATTGAACTACATGGTATGCTTATAAAGAGAAGGTTAAGACTGGTCCTTTGTACAGGACATTGATGCTGAGCGATGTATAATTCTATGACCTGAATGCGCGGATGGTGGTGAGGCCCTCAGCGGTTTCAGAGAAGTGGCAGAGCAGTGGCAGCTGGGTGGAGTCGTCCAGGTCCTGCAGGTCCCTGTGAGGGGTGAAGACAGGCCAGGGGGTTAGAAACACTGTGGGAGAGCACACAGAACTAACGGATGTCAGTGAAAAACAGGCTGCACACAGAATTGTTCTCCCTGCAAGTGCCTGGTGTTGTTTTGCCTTATTGTGTGGGTGTCAGGAAGTAAAATATTACGACAGTAATTTAGCAGTTTTCCTGTGCTTTTCCAATGGCTATACTATGCATTGACATTAGTTAATTTTACGTTCTGTATGTGTTTTATCATACCCCTCTTGGCTTCATATTGGTTACCTATGCTTTCCAGTATGCTTATTTACACTTTGCTTCCAGACCTACCCTTAATCTAACCCTAACCCTATCCCTGACCCTCGCCCTAATCCTGACCCTAGACATGATTGCACTCACTTGGATGCGACCCTGAAGTACTTCTGTATGAAGTAGAAGGCGACCCCCAGAGGCAGCATGGCGATGAGGAAGACAGGCGTGACGAAGGCGATGACTCCGATAGCTGACAGACAGAGCAGGGTGGAGCGGGTCAGGGACTCCAGAGTCGGAGGGATGTGCTGTTTGGGAAACACACGCACACGCACACGCACACGCACACACACACACACACACACACACACAAATGTTTACCACAGTGTATTTTCCAATAGCATATTTTTTTATATGCTTTACCACACCTCTCTGTCCTTTACAATGCTTACAATGCTTTACCATGCTTTCACAGTGCTTCATTACACTTTGCTACATTTTTACAATGGTGAATTTTTATAGGGGAAGTGGCTTTCTCTGCCACAGTACAACATTAGAGCTATCAGCAACATGAAAAAGTAGACCACCAGGACCTATAGTATATCTAACTGCAAAAATACATGAACTATGGCAAAATGCCTCCATACATCACCATTTTATGGCACTCTCAACTTCTCTAGATAGATGAAGAAACTCTAAAATGTCTACCAGGTTTCATCACAATTGTACAAAAACAATTGTCCTGTTAAGTAGATTGTTCTCTGGTGTAACCATAACCCTGGCGCAAGGTGTTAAAATAAAAAAAAATGTAAAAAGAATCCTGGACTTCACAGAAAAATTTGTTTCATGTCTTTCTTTCAAGATAATAAAACACTTCATACAAAAGCAAGTGATGCAATGCAGAGTACATTTGTAATAAATATCACACCATTAAGTTGAAATATACATTATTTTCGTGGCTGTTACACATTAGCATCAGGTAACTGTGGGCTTCCCACTAAAAACAATTATTCAGAGCTGTTCTAACACAGTAACAATGTTGCTGACTCGCTATTGTATACTCTTAGCAGTAATAACACTGTGTTGGTGTCACTGGAAATGAAGGGGTGCCAGTGTAGCTTGATTCCTCACCTGATCAATAATGTTGGTGTCAGCCGAAAAGCGGTTCAGTATTTGGCCCAGGGGTGTGATGTCAAAAAATCTGAAAATAAAACAAACAAAAAAGTCTTATTCCACAAAGCCTTTAGAATAAAGCTTATTTCAGAAAATGTACACTCAACAGGGACCATAGCATTGCAAGCAATGTCAAAGTTTGAAGTTAAATTTATTTTAATATCTTGTTAGAACTTTAGGCTTATCAACATTCCATCTGGTAAGACACTATATATATATATATATTGTTCCACATGCAGTTATTAGTGCAATAACTATACAGAATGAATTCATGCCATGTAAATCATGTGGCTCCCCCCATGGAGCTCGCACTACCTGATTGGTGCTAGAATGATTTTGTTGAGAAGATTGTGATGGAGGTTTCTGGCTGCGGACAGACCCATCCACTCCACAGTCAACGAGGTGATGAGGCAGAGTACAATCCCAGAGCTGCAAAGAATACTGAAGCCGGTGGTGTAGTAGGAGAGATCAAAAGGAGCCTAGAGGCAAAAAACACACAGGTTACTTTACAACACAAATGAATTTACAAAGCGCTTCTTACATGAAACCATCCCACGTCCAGTTACAATAACAGCATGTCTCACAAGAGTCCTTTTCACAGGCACCGTGGTTAATCTGCAAATGAAATTTCATTTAGCTGGTTCGCATCCACATATTTCTGAAATGGTTTGGCTTTCACACTGAAACAAATGTTGAATTCAGGTTCATTTCCTCAAGTGTGATCCCCTTGCAATTGAACTAAAGCACCTTAATTCACACCAAACTAACTAGAGGTGAAAGGGCTTTAAGATGCTATTTCAAGATGGTTGCACTGCAGGCTTCCCTACACCCCAGATTTTTACATTTTCAATCTATCCGATATGTCATTATAAAGAAAGCTTTGGTTACTCAATCCTGACTTGAGCAATCAAAACAAAAAGTGATATGCAACACAACCAGGAAAAACACAATTCACGTCCAGTAGGAAGTTAAACAGTGGGATGTCAAGGAGCTTTGACCCCCCACCCCCCCCCTGCCCTCCCTGCCCACCTCTAGCTCTGTGGCCCCTCTCCTCACCGTGTCTGTGAGCGTGCCATTGGCGCTGCTGTTGGCGCTGCTGTTGGCGCTCACAGAAGTGTTCTGTGCTCTGGAGGTCCAGGTGGCCAGCCAGTAGTCGATGGCGACGATAACGGAGTGCTTGAGCAGCTTGGAGAAGATCATCATGAAGAGCAGCAAGAAGCCTCCCGAGGTCAGGTACTTCCAGCACACCCTCCAGGGGATCTTTGAGCGCCGGCTGGTCATCATCGACATGGTGTCCTCGTCATCCTCCTCCTCCTCCTCCTCTGTGTGTCACGACAAGAATGTAGTCAAGAACGTGGAGGCTGTGCCCACAGCACAATGACTATGTACCCGCGCTACACTTTTTATTAATCTGTCTTTTATGGTGTAGGAGTGCCTCTCGTGAGCCCTCTGGGTAGGTAGGAGGACAACAAAACAAAGCTGCCTGGTTCTGCCACCCAAAGTGGGAAACAAGAAGACGGTATGCCAGGGGTTCACTTGTAAATAAAATTAATTAAGGAAAAGGGATTGCGTGTTTGCCTCTAGACATAATGTACTGATATTGCTTTACAGTAGCTTCCATATATTCCTCAAGTTCTCATCTGCTCGTGGGTTTCGTGCCTCATTGCTGGCATTGGTAACTGCATGTTACTAGCCATGTTTTAACATCATCTTCAGTTTTGAACAATACCAGTTGCAGGCCGACTAATCTGATGAGCAGGAGCGACAACACTGTTGATGGTATGTGCCCCGTTTTTTGGGGCATCTCGCCGTGTAGGTTGTAAAAAAAAACTAGTAATTTTCTTTACTCACAGATGTCGCATCCTAAAATATATAGTTACAGTACACTTTTGGCAATCAGTTAATGGAACAGCAAAGCATAATTTTGTATTGTATATGGTATGTATATAGAGTTCTTTAATGTTTATTTTTTTCATGTTCATCATTTGTAGATTGCATTTCTTGACTGTCATATAAAAATCCGGCACAAATGAACTCTTGGCTATACCATAAAGAATTGTAACAATAACAGACAACCGTACATATTAACTTATTATATTGTTTTGAAAACACAAGAGCATAGAACATAATACAGTAAATGACGTTATCCACATCTTTAGAATTGTTGTCCTTTGGTTGTGTACCGTGCACGGGGCGATACTTTATAGCATGAAAAGATTTACTGGAATGTTGTCTGTGATTGGCTGAGAGTGGCTTCATGATTTTCAACCCTTCACTAATTCAATACCATCAGTATTTATCTTAACCTTCATGCTAACATTTGTTCAGCATGAATAAGCACATGTTTTAAAATATCACCAATATGAGTAAGTGTAGAATACAACTGATGCTGTCTGTGTAATGTGAAAGTGAACCCTATAAATCAATACAGCCCACGACAGGACCAAGACAAAGGGGAGCCGCTTACCTTCGTCTTCATCGTCAATCTGCGACTTGGCCTCTCTTGAGTACAAGGCTCTCCTGAGGTTCTTCCTCTCCAGAGCTGTCTGGCTGTCAGCAACATCAGTGTCCTTCACAAACACAGTGACATTTACATGGGAAAAAACAAAAAAGAAAAGAGCAAGACAAATAAAATACATCAAAAACGCTCTGTTACACAAAGACCTTGAGAAGGCAGCTCAATCTTTTTATTTGAATTTCTTTATATAAAGAGGGTTCAACATGTAAATGAGTCTCCAGTGTACTTTTGTCTGAAAGAAAACAAAACCTTTATGGCATTTACCCAATGTAATGATTTGAATGGTGTAGGTACAGTAGTTTCATCTACCAGAGTACCGTTTTTTGAAATCCATTTGTTTTTTGGAGTTGGTAAGTGTATTTACCAGCATGCAAGAATAGAATAAACCACAGGTGCAATTCATACCAGATCATTAAGAAGAAAAGGGTGTATAAGAGAAACATAGGGGTGGAGATCTTAGCAGAAATGATATCACTACTGGACTGATCCATACGACAGCTACTGTACTCTGGGGCCTAGCTATACAGTAAGATAAGGTCATTTTATCTTTGAAAGTCTAATGGTATTATTAATTATCTTTAACAAGATGATAACCAATATTTTTAAACACACTCTTACCTGTTGTATCATTTGCATAATGTTCCTTATAGCCTATTTACTGCACCAGTTGTCAATCTACAATGCAGTGGCAGGTTAAATGGACTTCAAGTCAGATGCAAGTCCTGGTTATTTCCTGTTTAAATGTTAAATGTAGTTTAAAAACACAGACCTTCTCTAATTCTTGATCCTGTCGGTTCATGAGTGTCTTCCAGTGTTCATAGAGCTTAACGTCATTGTTCTGGATATCCTTCAGCGTTCCTTCTCTGAGCAAAGTACCATCCTTCATAGCAATGATCTGAAAACAGGGCACGGGTTACAGTACGTCTACTTCAAACACACCTTGCAGCCCCAAACCTACAGCAAGTGGCCACAAAACTAGACAATTCAAATTAGAAACCATCTAGTCATTGTCCTATGGCAGCAGTGTGAGAACTGTGTGCAACTATTCAGCAGCAATCATGAGAAAGCAGAATAACTTCTCAAGGTGTATCTAGAATGGTAACATTTAGTGATGGATTCAGATGAGTGCAACACACTATTACAAGAAACAGATAAGCTACAGTGGCCCAAGTTACACCTGCTTCCACTCAATAAGTGCTCCAGGAGCTACACATTGTGGGCTCCAGTAGCAGCACTCTGATTGTTTGGCCAGTCAGTGCGTACACTGTATAATAACATGTATCCAATCTTCGCTTGCGAAGAGGCTGACAGCCAAGTCAAACAGAAAATCATCAGCAGCCTTTTGAAGTTCTATCCTGTTTCAACATCCAAAAATATAAACATGTAAGAACTGTTTCTTGTCTTTCATATCAGACATATTTGTTTCTTCTTGTGCTGAGTGTTTCGATGTGTCAGTAATTCATCCATAACTTTAAAAACTCAATCAGAAAAACAAATAAAGAAATGTCTTAGTCTGCACCACAAACATGGGCTTTTGAAGCAGCTGATTCATCTGTGCTTGCATGAGTTGGATTGTAGTAACTGTGGTAAGTTTTCTGAATTTTCATTATCAAATGTGCATTATTTTGAATAAATCAAAACGACCAAGTCGAGGTGGGCACTTTTATCAGATTCTGCCGAGTCAACAGCAGTGTTTTTTTAGTTAACTATAACTGTAACAAAAATGTCTAATAACGAAAATAAATCATACTTGTTAATAACTAATTAACAAGTATGATTTATAATAACTATAATTATAATAAAAAAAATGTAAAATGATAACGACACTACAGCGAAAAATAAATAACTAAAATAATTTAGTTATCTGATCTGTTGGTAAAATTGACATTCCATTTATCGGGAGATGAGATATCTCATAACTTGCGCCTTGTAACACAATTTTTGTTATAGTAACTGTTTCTATTGGACCACTTTCATCACATAATCACAAATATCAAGGTTTAATGTAAATAAAGTACCTCTGTCTGAACTGAGTTGCTCCATAGCACTGACAGCACTACTCTACTGAAATCACAGACCTCCAGCATTACTACTACTACTACTACTACTAATAATAATAATAATAATAATAATAATAATAATAATAATAATAATAATAATAATAATAAATATTATTGTTGTTGTTGTTGTTTGTGTTGTTGTTATTATTTATTAATTTGTCTGACGCCATTATCCAAGGGGGCTTACTAATAGAAAGTAAACAACTGTTTAACTTTATTGCTACACCCCAGTGTTTTGATCTGTTAACTAAGAACGGAACACCGCACTTGTACTTTTTCAAAAGTCTCACTCAAACAGATTTCTAAAAGTTGGCAGCCCTGACGAAGGTAGTTCTGAAATGCAGGACTGAGTACAGAGACCAGTGTGAGTTTCTCAGTTACCCAGTCAGCATGGATCAGGTACTGCAGCTTGTGTGTCACCAGCACCACTGTCCTCTTGTCGTCTTGCAGGAACTTGAGGATCCCCTCCTGCATGAGGTGGTCACTCAGGTGGATATCCAGCGCAGAGAAGGGGTCGTCCTGAAATCAAAGAAATCCACTGTCACTCGTAAAATTCACAGCCAGCGTGGACTAAATGGAAAAATCCATTGGAAAACACTGTACACTGACTGTTTAAACAAGGTCAAGCGAGGAGAAAAGCTTCTCCTTCAATTATCTATGGCATTGAGTTATTAGCATTAGAATGTGCTGGAAATATAGTATTTTTATGCATCGTCTAGGGGAGGGGAATAGTCTTTGTCCAGCTGAGTCTGGCTTGATCTAACTAAACCAGGGCAGGCCTCCCATGATAAAAGACACCTGCTTAATTGGAAACTAACCAGGTGCAGGATCTTCCCAGCTGACAATTAACTGCAAACAAACTGAACGTTACACTGTTTCTGAAAGACGTGCTAGTGTTCCTGGCACAGGCACAGAGGTTTAAGACCTGCTCCACAAAGCACAGAGGCATGGTGCTAATATCTATGATTTCTGCCCAACACAATATCCAAGTGGAGGCTTGCATCATCATGAAATCAGTCAACAGAATGAATGACTGGCTTTCATGTTTGTCCGACTTCGTATATCAGCAGAGTTATTAATTAGTTTCATACTTGAGGGACTTGTTTCCATCTTATTATCCAAGAACCGTAAAGCAGTAACAAGCTGAGGCGCTCGATCGGTCCTCACCAGGAACACGATGTTTGTGTTCTGATAGAGGGCTCGTGCCACACAGATCCTCTGTCTCTGGCCTCCGCTCAGGTTGATTCCCTGTGGAAAAGGCAGAATTGCAAATAACGTGATTCCAGTAGTAAACAAAGGCTTTCACACATGAAAATACAAAGCAGTCCAACACACTCTTTGCACGAATTGTTCCTATTAAAAACACCTGTCAGCCATGAATAACACAATAGGTTTCGTCATCAACAGATGGTAATCGTTTACAATCAACTGAACCCAAGCTGTATGTTGGTTGTATTTTATACAGCTCAACAGTTTATTTTAGTATGCATGTGTTTTACAGAAATTATTATTATTATTTTTTTTTTTGATGTACAGTGGAAAATGCATCAGAAATTGGACTTTGCAAAAAGCCAGCATCCTAGCACTCATTCCCATTGTCTCTAGAATATCAGCTATGACCAGTGAGCCACAGTGCCTCATATACTATACCCTAGAATAAATGGATTCATATTAATTATCACACTCCTATCCTGAATGCAGCTAATAAAAATACAAAATAACAAAGCAAATAATTACTGTGATCCACATAGCCCAATTACTGTGATCCACACAGCCCAATTACTGTGATCCACACAGCCCAATTACTGTGATCCACATAGCCCAATTACTGTGATCCACACAGCCCAATTACTGTGATCCACACAGCCCAATTATTGTGATCCACACAGCCCAATTACTGTGATCCACACAGCCCAATTACTGTGATCCACACAGCCCAATTACTGTGATCCACACAGCCCAATTACTGTGATCCACACAGCCCAATTACTGTGATCCACATAGCCCAATTACTGTGATCCACATAGCCCAATTACTGTGATCCACATAGCCCAATTACTGTGATCCACATAGCCCAATTACTGTGATCCACATAGCCCAATTACTGTGATCCACACAGCCCAATTACCGTGATCCACATTGCCCAATTACTGTGATCCACATAGCCCAATTACTGTGATCCACATAGCCCAATTACTGTGATCCATATAGCCCAATTACTGTGATCCACACAGCCCAATTACTGTGATCCACATAAACCAATTACTGTGATCCACATAGCCCAATTACTGTGATCCACGCAGCCCAATTACTGTGATCCACACAGCCCAATTACTGTGATCCACATAAACCAATTACTGTGATCCACATAGCCCAATTACTGTGATCCACGCAGCCCAATTACTGTGATCCACATAGCCCAATTGCTTTGGCCATTTCTACGGCATGTTACTTTTTAAAAGCTGCTATAAGAATAGCTGGAAGACAATTAGAATGCAATCCCAGTCAGAGATATATAACACAAGATGGAAGTCCCCCAACAATACAGCTGCCTCCTACCCTTTCTCCTATCTCCGTCTGGTCTCCAAAGGGCAACAAGTCGATGTCAGGTTGCAGAGAACAAGTGTCTATAACAGCTTTGTACCTGAAACAAGAAGTGTTCTCAGAGTCAGAAGGACTACAGTAACTGGATTTCTTAATTTGTTTTCTCTCCTAGAAATACCCAGATATGTATGCAGTTGTTAATAAAATAGTTAGTACCTAACTAACCAGGGGAACTGTTCCAAGTCATTAAGAAACTGCAACACTTATCAGTCACGTGTACTGGTGTTTTTACAGTATTACAATTAAGACGGTCAAAAACACCTGATTTCTTTGAACATTATGTGTGTGAATTCTCAATGAATCAATACCATTTCCGTGAATAACGATGTGCAAACTGTGTGTATTTTTTGATGACTGTGTACAGTAGTACTGGTCTATCGCCATGCACCATGCTATCTGAATGCTCCTGCCTCACAGGGTGTGGTCTGATGATTTGCCGCTGTGTGTATTTTGTGATGACTGTGTACAGTAGTACTGGTCTGTCGCCATGCTATCTGAATGCTCCTACCTCACAGGGTGTGGTCTGATGATTTGTCGCTGTGTGTATTTTGTGATGACTGTGTACAGTAGTACTGGTCTGTCGCCATGCTATCTGAATGCTCCTGCCTCACAGGGTGTGGTCTGATGATTTGTCGCTGTGTGTATTTTGTGATGACTGAGTACAGTAGTACTGGTCTGTCGCCATGCTATCTGAATGCTCCTGCCTCACAGGGTGTGGTCTGATGATTTGCCGCTGTGTGTATTTTGTGATGACTGTGTACAGTAGTACTGGTCTGTCACCATGCACCATGCTATCTGAATGCTCCTGCCTCTCAGAGTGTGGTCTGATGATTTGCCGCTGTGTGTATTTTGTGATGACTGAGTACAGTAGTACTGGTCTGTCGCCATGCTATCTGAATGCTCCTGCCTCTCAGGGTGTGATCTGGCTGCTCGACAGGCCTCACCTCTGCTTGTTAAAAGGATTCCCGAATGTGATGTTCTCTTCCACTGTGGCGTTCAGCAGCCAAGACTTCTGAGCAGCATACGCCACAGAGTTCCTGTTTTTACTATTTATGAAAAAAAAAATGCATAGAAATTACAACAAAAAAATAAAAAGATAACATTGGTTTGAAATACTAAAACGCTAAACCAAGACTAGCCATATTAGATACCATGTACAAAGTAGAAGGCTGGCAAAACAAACATGGATAAAATAATGGAGTAATGATAAGTTATGGAACAGATGTTATGCAGGGGGCTGCACCATGTACAGAACAACACAGCCACGCTGGGAGACATGTAAATAGGACCCCACTTTAAACATGGGATACAGTGGTGGTGTTACTGTGCTTATCTGATGTGCATACTCATTCAGAAATATCAATTTGGATTCTGTCTAGTGTTCAAATGCAAAGACAGAAAGACGGGGCAAATCACACTGCGCCGCTAAGCAGATGCAAAGCAGAAGCAAGGCAGAACTTATTCTCTGAATGTAATAACCCACTTTCGATACCTTGTGCTTGCAATATAGACGGAATACTCAAGCATTGTTTTCTCACGAGAATGGCCGTAGGCAAAGCACAACCCCGGCCATCCTCATTCGTGGAATAAAGACAGTACTGACTGAACAATCACGTTGTATTCTATTTATTTTCCCTATTTTAATAGCCATCGCTTGATGTGCCAAACACTAGCCAGCCGAACAGAGTTTCACAATCTGAAAACCATTTTACAGCGTTGGATAAACAGAAATAATGATGGCTGCCTGTTTAACAACAAAATGCTACGTTCACAAGGAAAGCCTTCATTCTTCATTACGCAATTGGAGCCATCGCATATCCTCTATATCCCAAAAGGCTGACCAATGGAATGATATGAAAATAGCAATTACCAGTTGAATTGAACACAACTTCGATTGAAATATCGACTCCCAGCATGTCTGTTTGATCTGTTCACATGTAGAATTACTGTAACACCATTAACTTCTACAGCAAGCATGGAAGGAGGATAAGTACTGGAGATAGCTGGATGAGCTTCTGGAAGAAAATGATGCTTTACTGCTGAAAATAAAGACTGGAATGTACACCTCTGCATGGCTTCAAACAAGGGCTCGGGGGCATGAAAGCTGCAAGTTACGGTAAATGGCATTAGGTAAAGGCTGTTTGGACCAGATAATTTTTAGACATACATTTATAATGTATATTAACTACACAGAGCCGCACAACCCGATACGGCAAAGTCAGACTCTTTAAAAGGGCGCCACTTAACCTTGTATTCAAAACCAACCTAAAACAAGGAAAGACCAAATTGCTTGTCATTTAATAGCTCCAGTACATGTATACCTAGAGGATGCATGTAGCACAGGCTGTATCCACTCAGGAGACTGTTATATTTTTGCACGTTCAATGTGCTCCATCGTTTTAAACACGTAACCACAGCTGACAAAGGCTTTAGAAATACAGGCAAAAAAATCATTTGGAAGGGTCACCAGATTTACAGTGAGGTTCAACATTTTACAGCGGAGTATTTTGACCCTAAACCTTGAATTTAAATGTTTTGCCTTTATTGTAAAGTGTTACCAGGCATGGTATACCACACATTCCCATATGTATTTCAGGTAGAATAAAAGAATATGGGTGTCGTGTAAATTCTGGAATATGTCATACCCCAAAACCAGTGAGGCAACCAGGTGTAACTGTATTCTCCCTGGCAAGTGAGTTTAAAGCCATATTACTTTATTATTGAAATGTCCTTTCTTCTATTTCCTCGTTAAACTAAATAAGAAAAAAACAAATATGAATAAAAGTAAAAAGAACTGAACTCTCGTTGGTAAATACCTTGGGTTCCCCTAGTGTATCAGCTCACATTCAGGTAGTCTGAGTTTACAGCAGACAGGGACAGGAAACAGAACACAGCCACAGCTTATTGTAAGTAAAATAAGAAGACGGTGGAAACAGCAGCATCTTTCTGACAGGGGAAGGCATGCATTCAGATATACTGTACTTAGATATCAGTGGCTTAACATTAAACAGCATCTTTCTGTGTTGAAATTTCCCAGTAACTGACCCATTCTTCTTGTTATTCAAGTGGTATCCTTTTCTTTTTCACTCATCACATCCTGATGACTTTTTTTAAACTCAAAAGCAACAGAGCTCTCAGAATCCTGCCTAACACCCAAGTACATCTGGTACACCAAAGTGTAACCGTTAACCCATCCCCCTGCAACACTCTGCTCCAGTGGATGCAAGAAATCCATCAGTATGAACTACCACATAGAACAAACAGGGTGTTGCAGGGGGGACAGGTTTAATGGCTGTACCAGATGTACCTGAAAGTTGAACTTGATGCTGACATGCATCAGTGGAAACGACACATTTCCAATGCAATGCTAACAGATAATTATTATGTAGAATATGGACTGGACCAGATTGGTAAGCAATGGGACGTGAGCTGCAGCAAACGAATTGCAGCTAAAAGTTAGGCAAAAGCAAACAGCTATAAAACACATCCTCCATGGTAAGAAAGCACAAGCCTAGTTTAGCCTGCATGCTTTTAAACATTACGTTACCATAGACACTTAAATCTTAAAAAAAACATTTACTGTGACTCTGTTTTCAAGGATTATACAGTAAATGATGAGGTATTAGTGGGCTGTCCTCTTCACAAGACAAGCTTAGAAGCCGAAGAAATTAGAACATCTGAGGATTAAAGATGTTGATAGAGATTTAAAGGATACCTGTTATAATATGTCCCTTTTTGCAGCCCGGTTTCATTAAAAAGGTTATTCTGTTGAGCAGAGGTAGACTCCCAGGTAGTGGGCAGAGCCTTGAATCTGGTTATCATTAAGTAGAAGGCTGCCACATTTAAACACATATTTAGATTAGCCCTTCCCTAACCCTAACCCTAACCCTAACCCTAACCCTAGCCCGAGCCCTTCCCTAACCCCTAACCCTTTTAGCTACATTTTAGAGCTGTCCGCCATTAAATGCATTCAGGAGGTTACTTCATTTGTTATCGCATGCATGGTAATTTAGGCAGGTGGTATCACTGTACTGTTTTAGTGATTCTGTATATTGCTCGATCACACAGCTGCTGAATGTTTGTTTTTTCTTTACCTTGACTGCGTACTTTCTTTGTGATTGCATCACAACCAATGCAAGTCTGCTTTGGAAGGGCCCAGTAGTTTAGTGCAGTTATTGTGTATAAGCATGTTTAAATATGGCAACCTTAACTGAGAATCAAACGCTTGGGTTTGAGTGGGGCACGTGTCTTGCTGCACAGAACACACTCCTTCTCTGGTACCTGGTTTGAAATGGAAGAAGGGACTAAATGCTCAAGTTATGTTGATGGTCACTGGTCCACATCATAATTCACCATCACACACTGAACGATAAGGGTATTTGCAGCAGTACTTTGTGTGTGCTTGGTAGATGGCACATACCAGTTCTGCAACATTCATTTTATATTCGGGGCACCGAGCCGTTGGCCTGTGTCTTCTTGCAAACACGTCTTTTGCCAGCGCATTACTGCATAAACTGGAACGCTTCGTAAATCATTTGCATTCCTCATATATTACAGGCAATGGAAAAACAAAAATACATTAATGTGTCAAAATTAATCATAGACTTTACAATTCAAATAATTAGGATTAAACATGAACAAACATCGTGTCTGGAAAGAGCTCTTGTCCCACATCTCTTATCTACTGCCAGGTTCATAAATCCCTTCAATTCCCAAAAGAACAATGGCATGACATACCACATCACATCCTGGTGCAACAATTAACCGGTCCCCCTGCAACACTCTGCCCCTATGTGGGAAAAACTACACCAGTAAGAAATACCACGTAGAACAAATGTGTTGTTTCTTACATCCACTGGGGGCAGTGTGTTGCATGGGCGGTAATTCATTTGTACACTCTGGTGTACCAGTTGTACTTAAAGAAAATACATGTTTTAGAACTCTTATGAGGACAAAGGGGTGCTTTAAATGTTTGAGTTTTAAAAAGTTACCAATATGTGGCAACTAAAACATAAAACGATATACAAAGCGATACTAAACAAGAACAGGAATGACATCAGTTACTGTTTTAAACCTACTCTTTAATTCCTTACTTTACAAATGAATTCTAGAAAGTGAAGTCATAACACAGTAAATTAGAATACTGTGTGGACAGCATAGTGCTTGTCTTGTGGTTGCTAATCATATTGTGCACTGTGATAAAAAAAAGAATGAACCAGAAAAGCAATTTGTGAAACTACTGAAGCTGGAGGATTCTCCATTGCAGCTTGTAATGTCCCTCTCTCGCAGTGTATTTGAACTGGAGGATTCTCCATTGCAGCTTGTAATGGCCCACTCTTGCAGTGTGTTTGAACTTACTTGCTCCAGTGCACTTTCCCACCAATCGCCTGCATCTCCCCAAGCATTGCCAGGAGAAGAGAGGACTTCCCACAGCCCACCTGACCCACGATCATAGTCAACTGCCCTGAGGGAAGAACAACCGATGACATCAGTCCATTGCAAAACAGGACAGTACATCAGCATGTGCAGGTTTATATATACACTGTGTGTTGTTGTGTTAATATGTGGGTGATTTTAAATGATAAATAGTCACCAATAGCTCAGGAGAGATTAGACTTCTTGAAGACACCATGCACGTTAAAGCATCCAAGTATCATACCATTACAAGATAAGAACAGAAGAACAGAAGAAAAGTTACAATATGAGAGGAGGCCATTCAGCTCATCTTGCTCGTTTGGTTGTTAGTAGCTTATTAATTCCAGAATCTCATCAAGCAGTTTCTTGAAGGATCCCAGGGTGTCAGCTTCAACAACATTATTGGGGAGTTGGTTCCAGACCCTCACAATTCTCTGTGTAAAAAAAGTGCCTCCTATTTTCTGTTCTAAATGGCCCTTTATCTAATCTCCATTTGTGACCCCTGATCCTTGTTTCTTTTTTCAGGTCAAAAAAGTCCCCTGGGTCGACATTGTCACCAAAGAGGGTGGGGCTTCAGAGGGAAGTGAAGGTTGTGGTGCATGGATGGGGGTTTAAGGGAAGTGTTGTGAGTCACCTCTTGTAGTGCCTGAATGAGAATGTTCCAGTTTTGGCTGCAACTCAACTCTGGGTGGCACTTGTCTGTTGTCTGTCATGTCCAATAAAAAAGGCTGTGGGCCAATTAACCAGACTGCTGTGCCCTGTGCCCTGGCAAGCTACAGCATTATTATTTCAAATAGTACTGCTTGCTTTGTAATTACTATTTACAACATAAGCAGCAGGATCATGAATAACTAGTGCACGATAAGGCTGTGGTTAATGGGCTGTGTTTCAATTAAGCCATTAATAAAGAACAAATATACTCAACATACCAATTAATATTTGGTTTTCTGGGCTATTTGCTTTGGTTTTTAAAGCTTTTATTAGCCTGATACTGCCTGAACATGCTGAGCAAAGCGATTAATTGCTCATGATAATGAAGCTAATTAGTAGATTACTGGAAGCAAGCTTGCTGATGCTCACTCATTCCCTCTCTCAGTGCACAGAATACTACAGAGTGCCTGCCTGCCCTCCCTCAGTGCACAGAATACCACAGAGTGCCTGCCTGCCCTCCTTCAGTGCACAGAATACCACAGAGTGCCTGCCTGCCCTCCCTCAGTGCACAGAATACCGCAGAGTGCCTGCCTGCCCTCCCTCGGTGCACAGAATACCACAGAGTGCCTGCCTGCCCTCCCTCAGTGCACAGAATACCACAGAGTGCCTGCCTGCCCTCCCTCAGTGCACAGAATACCACAGAGTGCCTGCCTGCCCTCCCTCAGTGCACAGAATACCACAGAGTGCCTGCCTGCCCTCCCTTAGTGCACAGAATACCACAGAGTGCCTGCCTGCCCTCCCTCCGTGCACAGAATACCACAGAGTGCCTGCCTGCCCTCCCTCAGTGCACAGAATACCACAGAGTGCCTGCCTGCCCTCCCTCAGTGCACAGGCCAGCAGTACCTGTAGGGATGCGCATGTTTATGTCCGATAATGTTGCCATGTTGCTTCCCCATGAGAAGAATCCGTTATTCACCTGACAAAGAGACGAATACCATTCATCAGCGTGCATTTCTACTGTGTTTAGCACTTGGCCTTTTCGATGTTTCTTAAAAACTGTTAAAACAAAAAGTGCCAAATTTACTAAAATAATTAGTTACAGAGTTAAATTAAAAAGGGGCATCACAGCATTAAAAAAAATAATAATAATTTTACAAACCTGGATAATTACTCGATTTTCAATTTTTGACTATGGTTCAAAATGATCACGATTATCATAAATCCTGTTGTCTCAGTGTGTGTGTGTGTGTGTGTCTCGGTGTGTGTGTGTGTGTGTGTGTGTGTGTCTCAGTGTGTGTGTGTGTGTTTATGTGTCTCAGTGTGTGTGTGTGTCTCAGTGTGTGTGTATGTGTCTTAGTGTGTGTGTGTGTGTGTGTGTCAGTGTGTGTGTGTGTCTATGTGTGTGTATGTGTCTCAGTGTGTGTGTGTGTCTATGTGTGTGTATGTGTCTCAGTGTGTGCGTGTGTGTGTCAGTGTGTGTGTGTGTATGTGTGTGTGTGTGTTTATGTGTCTCAGTGTGTGTGTGTGTGCGTGTGTGTGTGTTTATGTTTCTCAGTGTGTGTGTGTGTGTGTGTGTTTATGTGTCTCAGTGTGTGTGTGATTGTGTCTCTGTGTGTGTGTGTGTGTGTGTGTGTCTCAGTGTGTGTGTGTGTCTCAGTGTGTGTGTGTGTATCTCAGTGTGTGTGTGTGTGTATGTGTCTCAGTGTGTGTCTGTGTCTCAGTGTGTGTGTGTGTGTCTCACTGTGTGTGTGTGTATCTCAGTGTGTGTGTGTGTGTGTGTGTGTGTGTGTGTGTGTGTGTGTGTGTGTGTGTGTGTGTGTGTGTGTGTGTGTGTGTGTGTGTGTGTGTGTGTGTGTGTGTGTGTGTGTGTGTGTGTGTGTGTGTGTGTGTGTGTCTCAGTGTGTGTGTGTGTATCTCAGTGTGTGTGTGTGTGTGTCTCAGTGTGTGTGTGTGTGTATGTGTCTCAGTGTGTGTGTGTATCTCAGTGTGTGTGTGTGTGTGTGTGTGTTGTGTGTGTCTGTGTGTGTGTGTGTGTGTGTGTGTGTGTGTGTGTCTCAGTGTGTGTGTGTGTGTGTGTGTGTGTGTGTGTGTGTGTGTGTGTGTGTGTGTGTGTGTGTGTGTGTGTGTGTGTGTGTGTGTGTGTGTGTGTGTGTGTGTGTGTGTGTGTGTCTGTGTGTGTGTGTGTGTGTGTGTGTGTGTGTGTGTGTGTGTGTGTGTGTGTGTGTGTGTGTGTGTGTGTGTGTGTGTGTGTGTGTGTGTGTGTGTGTGTGTGTGTGTGTGTGTGTGTGTGTGTGTGTGTGTGTGTGTGTGTGTGTGTGTGTGTGCTGTGTGTGTGTGTCGCTTCAGGTGAGGTTTGTTCAGGGAGCCTGAGAACCACAGCTGTGCAATCTGTATTTATAAGAAGCCTCTGACCTTGACCGCAATGTCTTCAGTCTCTGTGGGACGCGGCTGCCTTCGGGATGGCTGCTCGAAGCTATCCAGCTGATACCTCAGGGGCTGCTTCCTGTTTATGGCTCTGGTGTGCTAAATGTCAGAGTGGAAAGACCATGTGAGTGTTAGGGTTTCCCTCTGCCCTTTGACCCCGGTACTTATGAAAGCAGAGCTTGAGAACAGATCCCAGAAGTGACACATAGACTTCATTGATTAATCCGCTCCAGGATATCAACAATGCTTTTCCTCGTCAGAGCACAACTGAAGTAAAAAATAAATACAATATGAGCATGCAGTTCCCCTGTGGCAATAATGAGTAAACTCCATGGTACTGGTTCCCAGCTCTGGCAGTAAAGAGCCCAAGTTGTTGTTTCAACCATTCATTTAATGTATCCGTTTCTTCCCACGGCCCTATAAAGACAGCACTCCCAGACTCTGTTACTTTAGATTGCCTGTTAGACCCCCGATTGAGACAAAAACAAGGACTGCTTATTCTATCCAGGAACTTGGGATTAATAAAGATGTTCATTTACAAGTGGCACATTACTGGCAAGATTTGCATTACCCCGTTAACCAGACCCTGCTCTGATGTGGAGGGGTTTAATACCATGACACAGGAGCCTGCAGGCTCAGCCTTACTAGGAAGGCTTTGATAACTAGAGATTCAATCAAAATGAGCACATGGAACAAACAGTCTATACAAGATGCATTCCAGTCTGGTTTCTGTTCCAATCTTTTTAGTCCATTGACTCTTAGCCAGTTAACAGAACCTGCTTGGAGTTAAACCTGTGGCCAGTTGTATAAAACACCTTCATTTAAATGTACCTTTAGTTTTTTCCCCAATGGTTCCTTGAGTTTATTGCAGAAAGTAGCTTAACAAGTCAATACACTAGTAAAGGGAAGATGTATCCTTAAGTGATATATTTAAACATAATGCTTACAGATGAGACGTAAAATCAAGGTCCTTTTGTGAGTGACTGCAGCAGCGGTTGTTGATGCATAGTTCACCCACTAGTCTCTGTAAATCGCTTTGGATAAAAGCATCTGCTAAATGATTAATTAATGAATGAATGAATTAATTAATCAATCAAAGTGTTTTATGCAACCAGCCCCTGGACTGGATGGCTCTTGAGGGCCAGAGTTGTGCACCACTGATCTGAAGCCACAGGATTAAAGCTGACGTGAACTTGGTTTCAGAAGACTAGGTTTCAGGCCACTGCAGGGCACACCAGGGGAGACTTGGGGTTTGATACAGCAAAGCTGCCTCAAACTAGGTCTCCTGGAACCAGGTTTCAAGCCACAGTTCTTGAAAAAGTGGCTTTGTGCTCCCTCAGCACTGCTCAGCACTGCCTTGCGTCTCATAATCAAGACGTGCGGTTATTCAACAATAGTCCACACCTTGCCTTAGCTTGTTGCCTAATTATTGCACTCCTGATAGCAATGCTGAATGCATTTTATAAAGCACTACAGAGCCTCAGTAACTGTAGTTCAATCATCCCGTAGGAGTTCGGGAGGCATGGCAACAGGGGGAGACTCAGATCAAGTAACACACACCCATACAACTGAAATACATGCAGCTGCTGACAGCATGTGATTTAATTTAATTTCAAATCAAATCCATTCCTGGGGAAAAGTTATTTTGTTTAATATGGAAAAGCTTGGGCCGATTTGGCCAGAAACCCGCTCTATCTAATACTTCAATTAGCTGTGTAAAATAATTATATATATATATATATATATATATATATATATATATATATATATATATATATATATATATATATATATATATATATATACATTGTTAATAAAACCTATTGTCGCCAACTCAGGGGGGTGACATGTTATCAAAGGACGGAGCTAACAAAATAATCATAGTACTGGGCATCTTTACCTAATGCAAATTACTGTCCCTACCCAATGCGAAATACCGACATTTCAGCAATGACCAGCTGTAATGGTGCCTGCTGGTCAGAGCTGGTGGCTTGCTGGTTTTAAGCTGCTTGTCTTGGTTCGGGAGACTTGGTGCTGGTTGTGGAATTGGTTACGTTGGTCCAAGGAAAATGAGGTCCTATGTAATTACACACTTGTCTACTCTCCTAAATGAATATTCTGAAAACCTCACTGCTGCTCAGTAAATACATATTTGCTCCAATTTCCAACTATTAGTTGGTCAATAGTTGCTGACATTTTCAGTAATGTTTGTGCTGCACTGTATTGCACATGTGATGAATGCAGAGACATTGAAAACATGCGAGTCATGTGAGAAGAAAGGACTCCAACTCCCAGAATGCTTTGGCTCTACACGCAAGTCAAGAATGATTCTTTGTACTTACAGCTCCGGGGTGTTTCTTACAGGGCTCTAAAGACACCGAGGTCTCTCCATTCCTCCAGCTGTCATCACCTATCTCGTCACTCAACAGAAACTCTCCCAGCTTCTGGATGCTAGGAAGAGGCGGGGCAAGGTCATTATTTACTGAAACATGTCACTGAGCCAAATCAATACACAGGATCTATCTACAGAGATGCAGACACATTAAATAAATAATGAATGACAACTTTGTACTGGCTATGTAGATGCCACACCTAAACCAGTGCTAACAGACACAGTGCACTAATAGGCTGTGTGGTCCAGTGGTTAAAGAAAAGGGCTTGTAACCAGGAACCAGGTCCCTGGTTCAAATCCCACCTCAGCCACCGATCCTGAGCAAGTCACTTAACCTCCTTGTGCCTTTATCCAAGGCAACTTACAGAGACTAGGGTGTGTGAACTATGCATCAGCTGCAGAGTCACTTACAATTACATCTCACCCGAAAGACGGAGCACAAGGAGGTTAAGTGACTTGCTCAGGATCACACAATGAGTCAGTGGCTGAGGTGGGATTTGAACCGGGACCTCCTGGTTACAAGCACCTTCTTTAACCACTGGACCACACAGCCTCCGTGTGTGTGTGTGTGTGTGTGTGTGTGTGTGTGTGTGTGTGTGTGTGTGTGTGTGTGTGTGTGTGTGTGTGTGTGTGTGTGTGTGTGTGTGTGTGTGTGTGTGTGTGTGTGTGTGTGTGTGTGTGTGTGTGTGTGTGTGTGTGTGTGTGTGTGTGTGTGTGTGTGTGTGTGTGTGTGTGTGTGTGTGTGTACTAAAATAAAACTTTCTAGTGAATGCCTACCAAGTAATGAACACATGATGATGTATTACAAAAAAAACAATGAGATTAAAATCATTATTTAAAACTTCTATCAAATTATTGTAATCATGTCAGCCTCAGTAATGCTACCCAGATCATGTTCTGACAGTATTTTCTTCAGATCTCAGAAATGCCCCTCTCCAATTTCCTCCTGGAGAAGTACGAAACATGGTGCTGAGTCAAAGCATTGGATTTGCATGGGCTACGACTCAAATCTTTACTTTATTGTACAGTAAGTTTGACAACCATTTTCAAACCAACCATTTTGACCTTGTGCTCATAAACCGAGCTTTTGGGACGACCAGTGTCTATAAATAATCATTTCTCGGGGTAGACGTGAGACGGAGTGAATGTCGAGGCTTGTCTGTTTTTGTGTGAAAAAAAAAAATATTTGAAAGTTAAAGACCTAACAATGAAAGGCTACAACTTGCTTGTGGCACCACTGAATACATCTATACTCAGATAGACTGCAGGCAACATAAAACCAAACAGCATCAAAAACCGTGTGTATCTTAATGTACAGGCCCTTGTCTGCAGGGCTATTGTGTTAATACTATATGAAAATCCTGTAGACCTATTTGGGGTCTGTATCCTTTCTTACCTGACGATGGCTTTGACTGCGAACCTGACGACAGTGGACAGCAGGAAGAGTGGCGTGACCAGGATGTGGAACAGGGCTAGGGATGCGAAGGCCACGGCTGGGCTCAGCTCTGTATTACTGGTGTAGGCGTGGGTAACGAATGTCTGTAAAATAAGGGCCTATATAACCATTGCATGAACACTCTGATTCATATTAAACAGAGGGCCAAAACTGAAGCATGTCCAGGGACTAGAACAGTTCTCACAGGGGAATAGACTGATACAATAGCTTTTGCACTTGTTTAAAAAAAGGCCCATTAGTTTGAAAATCGTATTGTTTTCATTTAGATTTTTTGGTTGTTTGTTTGTTTGTTTGTTTGTTTGTTTGTTTGTTTGTTTGTTTGTTTGTTTGTTTGTTTGTTTATTCTAGTGCAGGGGTGGCCAGCCCTGGTCCTGGAGAGCCACAGGCTCTTCTGGTTCATTAGCCTGTCCGTCTATCCCGGGGGGCAGCCCTGGTCCTGGAGAGCCGCATGTTCTTCTGGTTCATTAGCCTGTCCATCTATCACAGGGCCCCAGCCCTGGTACTGGAGAGCCACAGGCTCTTCTGGTTCATTAGCCTGTCCATCTATCACAGGGCCCCAGCCCTGGTACTGGAGAGCCGCATGTTCTTCTGGTTCATTAGCCTGTCCATCTATCACAGGGCCCCAGCCCTGGTCCTGGAGAGCCGCATGTTCTTCTGGTTCATTAGCCTGTCCATCTATCACAGGGCCCCAGCCCTGGTACTGGAGAGCCACAGGCTCTTCTGGTTCATTAGCCTGTCCATCTATCACAGGGCCCCAGCCCTGGTACTGGAGAGCCGCATGTTCTTCTGGTTCATTAGCCTGTCCATCTATCACAGGGCCCCCGGCCCTGGTCCTGGAAAGCCGCATGTTCTTCTGGTTCATTAGCCTGTCCATCTATCACAGGGCCCCAGCCCTGGTACTGGAGAGCCACAGGCTCTTCTGGTTCATTAGCCTGTCCGTCTATCCCGGGGCAGCCCTGGTCCTGGAGAGCTGCAGGGTCTTATGGTTCATTAGCCTGTTCATCTATCCCGGGGTGGCAGCCCTGGTCCTGGAAAGCTGCAGGGTCTTCTGGTTCATTAGCCTGTCCGTCTAACCCGGGGCCTGGGCCTGGAGAGCCGCATGGTCTTCTGGTTTTCGTTCCACCCGAGTTCTCAATTACTTCACTGAACCAATTATTTTCTTAATTGGTCAATACTAACATTATTTTCCAGGTCTTTAGCCATTGATGATTTAAAGATACCTAGAAAACCTGCAGGATTGTGGCTCTCTAGGACCAGGTCTGTTCTAGGAAATGCAATAACTTACCGCTAATACAGCTGCTATCGGGATGGCAGCATTCATGAAAACTGTGGGAGGAAAGTAAAGAAAAGAAATATCGATTACCATGCAATGTAAAACTTAATATACAGTATAAATGCTGTGTCTTTTGGGAGTGGCATCCTGTAGCTATCATGTATTTGCACAAACATCTCTCAGTTTCGTATGGTTCAGGTAGATATGGCTGTCAACATTAAGTTCAACACTGAGGTATATGAGTACACTTAATCAATCCCATGAACATACTAGTACCTTCAATTTAAGTTCATCCTTACAAGAAAAAAATGCAGTATATTGAAGTATAATAAATGGGTTGGGACAGTGTATTTAAAAAAAAAAAAATTCTATTTTTTATTGGATAAGCCATATATACATATTGTGACAAAAAATGAAATACATGCCACAACATATGTATGAAACAGTACAGTATGTCAATGTATTATAAATTAAATTAAAAAGCATTGAGGAATATATTATCCAGTATAAGAACAGCATCAATTCTTGATTGTGTTCCATATATTCCTCTCTATGAAATATTCTGAGATTCTGAAATAATAATAATAATAATAATAATAATAATAATAATAATAATAATAATAATAATAATAACACTGAGTGACATTGGAGACATTGGAAACGTTTGTCATTGAATTGAAGCTTCTTTTTGAGTGTTTATGTCTATGGATGATTGTGTACATATACAAATATATATTGTTGATAAGTGCAACTGGGCTACATTCTCACCATGTACTCCACATAGTCATTAGTAAGAGATACCTTCAGACTATCACAAGCCTCTAAATTAAATGTCTGTGCTCTCTATCTGTGCTAGTGGCGACTCGCAGTGAAGAGCTTTGAGAATCCAGCCCATTGTGTACCAACACTATACATTACAAGCGGTGCCGGTTAATACAGTCTATTGAATGATCTGGACCCCCTAGCCTATGTGAGCAGGTTCACTGACGCGCTGAAGATCCACTTACTGGACAGCGAGGTGTAGAGCGCAAACGTTTTGAGGCTGGTGAGCTCCTTCACTCTGGTCTCCTCCACACTGCTGCAGAAGATGTTCTCCCAAGCATACAGCTTCAGCAGCTTGATGCCCTTCAGAATCTCATTGGTCTTCTTCAGTCTGTCTGTGGAGTAATCCTGGGAAAAGGGATACGACAAGGTGACCTCTCCAGGAAAATGTAGTGTAGATACTTCAATGAAATATATTTCTGTATTACACTTCTTTAATGTGGTCCATGAAAAAACTGGCACAATTCGAATTAAAAAAAAAAAATTGTAATCTACTAATCAGTTCTAAAAGGTGTGTTAAGGTAGCAGAGCTATGTCACCCATAGAGAAAAAAAGACACTGTAATCAACCACATGAAAACCCATAACAGATTAAAGCAGGAACTGTGCAAGGATGGTGCCTGGATAAGAAAGGCTTCCATGCATACCTTGTGCAAAGCTTGCCGTTGTTTTTTTCTAAATTTAAATCTTGCAAATTTCTTGAGTGTCCCCTTGCACCATCCAAGCCTAACCCTTTTATCGTATGCAATGCAATCCCTCCTTATCGTTGTACCATCCTTGCTTAGATCCATCTTCAAACGTGCACTCATGGCCTTCGGTTTGAATGGTATGGGCAGGACTCACCAGGGTGCTCTTCTGTGCATCAGCCAGCTTGGTTGCTATGAAGTACTGAATTGGAGCTAGGAGCACTATCACACACGCACCAATCAGAGCACTGAAACCCAGCAGGTAATGCAAGAGGATAACTCCCATGATGATCTGTGGAAGACAAATCAAAACTGGATTTGCATTAGCTTATATCAGGGCACTTTTCTTAAGACTCAAATATAGGGTTTATCTACAGTATATTTTATAAAGGCAATCACATATGGTTACATATTATGAGTATATGTGTATTAAACTTCACAGTGGCCATTTAAAAGTCTGATAAGGTAAACAGGTAAATATAAGAAATCCTGCTGAATTAGAAAATCTGCTTATAATTTGCAAAACAGGCACTATACTTGGCAACTCTACATTTGGAATTAAACAATAGTTTGATAAACTGTACATGACATATTCTTGTAATTGACCACCACAGTGGGGCTAGCTCATGGAAGCATCCATTCTTCTAGAATCTTACTTCTATGCTCTACCTGCACGGGCATAGCCCACAAATTTGGGCACAGGAAGAGGAACCACATGAGCTGGTTTGTTTCTATGGCGACCAGGTTGTTGATCTGCCCCAGGGTCATCTCTCCCATGGACATGTTGGACGTGGAGAGGCGGAGCATCTTGTTGTATATCATAGCCTGCAATGTGGAAGAGAGCAGCTTTGGAGGTAGATGGGACGGTGGGTCAGGCAGGCTGGCAGGGCTTGGTTAACGGGTTTAGTCAGGAAATGCATGCAATAGATGATTTATTAAAGCATAGACTAGACAACACTACAACATTATCCATATTGTACACTACAGTTTTTTGCCTTTGGTATTCCTGCCCATAAATGAGCTTGCAGATAAGTGGAGATGCTGACCGTAGGGAAGCCATGGGCAGGGGGGCAGGATAGCTGCCCTCCTGTTAGACAAAGCCAAAAAGCAGGTGGAGGCTGGGGAGGAGGTGAACTCTGACGCACAGTGAGGACGTAATGGATTGAGGTAAGATATGAATCCTTGGACGGATTGCTTATCGAGGATGAATACGATACCACGATACTTGTTGATTTGATCTGCTATTGGAAGTGCCTAAAATATGCTTGAGGTTTACATGATTGGATCTGAAGTTAAAGTGAGTTCTCTGCCTGAACCACCACTTTGCTTAATTTCCATCATGTGGGTATCATTGTTTTACAGGGTTATAGAACACACTGCAGTGTTTATAAGAAAAGCTTCACTTCAGCCATGCTGTATCCAATGGTGGGACTATAGTTTGTGCTTTGTGAGGGTTCTATTTCAATTATTTTTTTTAATGTTGATTATAACAGAGCCAACTAACCTTGCAGAAAACCAACAGAAGAACGGCCATAGCTTACCAGCAAGGCCCCACGAAGGTTGATTCCTGTTTCAATGGTCACGTAATAAGAGGCCTGTAAAAATGTCCTCTGGAGAATCAGGGCCAAGAAGAGGAGGACTGCCAGAACAAAAGTGTTCTCCAGCAGCTCATGAGACGACAGGAAATAAACATCCAAACCACTTGCCTGAAAACAAAGAAATAAATAAACACTGCAGCTGACTGCGGAAGCACAAGCCAACTAAATGATTTATTTCAACCTAAACCACATACCAGACAGTAAGAGATACCCGGGAGGTGTTCTGAGCTGTATTAGTTTGATGCACTGTGTTCATTTGAGTGTTATACTGCGTACACACAACTACTCTACCTGCTGTATATGCAGAACAACTTGTTTTGAATTTTGGCCAAACCGTTCTATATTAGGCATGAAAATAAACATCATGTAATTGTTTGAAACACACACATACTTTTATTACTTATTCTATTACATTACCCAGGTGGCTGTTTGAGCTTTCAAGCAGCTATGTTTTGCCCCATATGGCTTAAAAGCAAATATATATATATATATATATATATATATATATATATATATATATATATATATATATATATATATATATATATATATATATATATATATATATATATACAGTACTGTGCAAAAGTTTTAGGCAGGTGTGAAAAATGCTGTAAAGTAAGAATGCTTTCAAAAATAGACATGTTCATAGATTATATTTATCAATTAACTAAATGCAAAGTGAGTGAACAGAAGAAAAATCTAAATCAAATCCATATTTGGTGTGACCACCGTTTGCCTTCAAAACAGCATCAAGCATCAATTCTTCTAGGTACACTTGCACAGTTTTTGAAGGAACTCGGCAGGTAGGTTGGCCCAAACATCTTGGAGAACTAACCACAGTTCTTCTGTGGATTTAGGCAGCCTCAGTTGCTTCTCTCTCTTCATGTAATCCCAGACAGACTCGATGATGTTGAGATCAGGGCTCTGTGGGGGCCAGGACTCCTTGTTCTTCTTTACGCTGAAGATAGTTCTTAATGACTTTCGCTGTATGTTTGGGGTCGTTGTCATGCTGCAGAATAAATTTGGGGCCAATCAGATGCCTCTCTGATGGTATTGCATGATGGATAAGTATCTGCCTGTACTTCTCAGCATTGAGGAGACCATTAATTCTGACCAAATCTCCAACTCCATTTGCAGAAATGCAGCCCCAAACTTGCAAGGAACCTCCACCATGCTTCACTGTTGCCTGCAGACACTCATTCGTGTACCGCTCTCCAGCCCTTGACGAACAAACTGCCTTCTGCTACAGACAAATATTTCAAATTTTGACTCATCAGTCCAGAGCACCTGCTGCCATTTTTCTGCACCCCAGTTCCTGTGTTTTCGTGCATAGTTGAGTCGCTTGGCCTTGTTTCCACGTCGGAGGTATGGCTTTTTGGCCGCAAGTCTTCCATGAAGGCCACTTATGACCAGACTTCTCCGGACAGTAGATGGGTGTACCAGGGTCCCACTGTTTTCTGCCAGTTCTGAGCTGATGGCACTGCTGGACATCTTCCGATTGCGAAGGGAAGTAAGCATGATGTGTCTTTCATCTGCTGCAGTAGGTTTCCTTGGCCGACCACTGCGTCTACGGTCCTCAACGTTGCCCGTTTCTTTGTGCTTCTTCAAAAGAGCTTGGACAGCACATCTGGAAACCCCTGTCTGCCTTGAAATTTCTGCCTGGGAGAGAACTTGCTGATGCAGTATAACTACCTTGTGTCTTGTTGCTGTGCTCAGTCTTGCCATGGTGTATGACTTTTGACAGTAAACTGTCTTCAGCAACCTCACCTTGTTAGCTGAGTTTGGCTGTTCCTCACCCAGTTTTATTCCTCCTACACAGCTGTTTCTGTTTCAGTTAATGATTGTGTTTCAACCTACATATTGAATTGATGATCATTAGCACCTGTTTGGTATAATTGTTTAATCATACACCTGACTATATGCCTACAAAATCCCTGACTTTGTGCAAGTGTACCTAGAAGAATTGATGCTGTTTTGAAGGCAAAGGGTGGTCACACCACATATGGATTTGATTTAGATTTTTCTTCTGTTCACTCACTTTGCATTTAGATAATTGATAAATATAATCTATTAACATGTCTATTTTTGAAAGCATTCTTACTTTACAGCATTTTTTCACACCTGCCTAAAGCTTTTGCACAGTACTGTATATATATATATATATATATATATATATATATATATATATATATATATATATATATATATATATATATATATATATATATATATATATATACACATACAGTACTTAACATTCAGTAGTGTGGAAAATTCAATTTCACAACATGCACATTTTATCATACACATGCCTGAGGCAGCAGTTTTCTGTATATGTGTGCAGTATTAATCAAAATACCAAATCAACTGTTACGCGTTTCAGAGAAGCCTAATTAGACCTAAAACTACATTACAAAAACTTCTGATATGAGTTTCCAACTCTGTCCGGATCCTCTGAAGGGAAATCCCAGAGACAAACATATTTAAGTTGCTAATGTGTTTGCAACATTTCTGAGAAATACTCTGCATGCTAAAAAAAAACATAACGTTTTAAGAGTTTTTACAACAGATCAGAAATGTGGACAAACCAAACAGATTCATTCTCTAACATATATTTCAGTATGTGCTATAGAGTATGCAGTAAGTGTGGGGGAGAGTTGTCTGTGCAATACTGTGATCCATTCTCTAAAACATATTTCAGTATGTGCTGTAGAGTATGCAGTAAGTGTGGGGGAGAGTTGTCTGTGCAATACTGTGATCCATTCTCTAAAACATATTTCAGTATGTGCTGTAGAGTATGCAGTAAGTGTGGGGGAGAGTTGTCTGAGCAGTACTGTGTTTGCATTAGCCTGAGTGTTTTAATCTATTGCTTTTCCCAAGCACCCAATGCAAAGGGAAATGGGCTGCAGTTCATCTCAACTGAGCACTCAACACAGCTACAGAGTGCCATATGAGCTCACTGCACGGACAACATCATGGAAAACCATTAGTCTTCCCAGACGAAAAAAAACAATTTCTCCCACACTTAAGAAGACTGTTTATTCAAGGGAGATAAGATTTGCGCTGAGCATGGAGGCTTAGACGTACTTTCAGGCGAGTCAAATTTCATTTTTCAGTTCTTCCAAATGGGGTACTTGCAGTACACTTACATTTTTACATGATGCTTGACAACAAAATAAGTAATTCTACATACAGCTCTGGCCAAAAGTTTGGAAATCACCTAGAATTTTACGATTGGGACATATGATAAAATATATATATATATATATATATATATATATTTTATTTAACATCATATAATAAAAGAAACTACAAAATGATATCGCAAAAGTCTACCGGCAGCCATAATAGTGGTACAGTACAGTATTAGATTTCGTAATGCCACCTTTGTTAATTTATGTCAGCTTTTCCTTGAGTATATGGAGAACTAATTATAATTATTGATGTTATCCAGGAGGTGTGTGGCTTTGCATCTGAAACAGGCCTCACTTCTCTGCGAGGGGAGGCAGGAATTTTATTGAGTCTCCTTAAACACAGCACAGACAGTGAGAGTCTTGAGAGTGCGAGGAGAGGCAGGAATTTTATTGAGTCTCCTTAAACACAGCACAGACAGTGAGAGTGCGAGAGTGCGAGGAGAGGCAGGAATTGTCCAAGTCACAAAGATATGCAGGGCCTCTGCGGCCAGGCTTCCCTGTCCTAGAACTACTGTTTTGATTATGACAGTTTGTATTTTTGCAGTTTTACAATGCTTTAACCATGGCTTTACTATGCATTTATCATAGTTTACCCTGGTTTGCCATGTTAATTAATGTGCTTTATAATACCTCTCTTTGCTTTACAATGCTTCCCTATACTTTATTACACTTTGCTACACTTTTACTGTGAGAACATTTTATAAGGATTATGCTGTGCTTATTATTCATAAATCAGTGGTCACTAGCTTCTCAAATTCAAAACCACATAATGAATAATAATGATAATAACAATAATAATAATCACTGAATTCAAAAATCTTAAAGTACCATTGAAGTTGTCACTGTAGAACCCTGTCATTGGAGATCATTTGGGAACAAGAGGGTCAAAGAATGGATTGTGTCCAAAAAAAACTTCAATACTGAGATATCAAGATACACCACATGGCATCCCAGTACCTCGCTCTGCATGTGAGGAATGCGTACAGTGCCCAGTGTGTGTGGAGTGCACAGAAGGAATGCGTACAGTGCCCTGTGTGTGGAGTGCACAGTAGGAATACGTACGGTGCCCTGTGTGTGGAGTGCACAGTAGGAATACGTACGGTGCCCAGTGTGTGTGGAGTGCACAGTAGGAATGCGTACGGTGCCCAGTGTGTGTGGAGTGCACAGTAGGAATCGTCACGGTTGCCCAGTGTGTGTGGAGTGCACAGTAGGAATGCGTACGGTGCCCAGTGTGTGTGGAGTGCACAGAAGGAATGCGTACGGTGCCCTGTGTGTGGAGTGCACAGTAGGAATGCGTACGGTGCCCTGTGTGTGGAGTGCACAGTAGGAATGCGTACGGTGCCCAGTGTGTGTGGAGTGCACAGTAGGAATGCATACAGTGCTTTGTGTGTGGAGTGCACAGTAGGAATGCGTACAGTGCTTTGTGTGTGGAGTGCACAGTAGGAATGCGTACGGTGCCCTGTGTGTGGAGTGCACAGAAGGAATGTGTACAGTGCCCAGTGTATGTGGAATGCACAGTAGGAATATGTACAGTGCCCAGTGTGTGCAGTGCACAGTAGGAATGTGTACAGTGCCCTGTGTGTGGAGTGCACAGTAGGAATGCGTACGGTGCTCTGTGTGTGGAGTGCACAGTAGGAATGCGTACGGTGCCCTGTGTGTGGAGTGCACAGTACCTCGCTCTGCATGTGAGGAATGCGTACAGTGCCCAGTGTGTGCAGTGCACAGTAGGAATGCATACAGTGCCCTGTGTGTGTGGAGTGCACAGAAGGAATGCGTACAGTGCCCTGTGTGTGGAGTGCACAGTAGGAATGCATACAGTGCCCTGTGTGTGTGGAGTGCACAGTAGGAATGCGTACGGTGCCCTGTGTGTGGAGTGCACAGTACCTCGCTCTGCATGTGAGGAATGCGTACAGTGCCCAGTGTGTGGAGTGCACAGTAGGAATGTGTACAGTGCCCTGTGTGTGGAGTGCACAGTAGGAATGCGTACAGTGCCCAGTGTATGTGGAATGCACAGTAGGAATATGTACAGTGCCCAGTGTGTGCAGTGCACAGTAGGAATGTGTACAGTGCCCTGTGTGTGGAGTGCACAGTAGGAATGTGTACAGTGCCCTGTGTGTGGAGTGCACAGTAGGAATGTGTACAGTGCCCAGTGTATGTGGAATGCACAGTAGGAATATGTACAGTGCCCAGTGTGTGCAGTGCACAGTAGGAATGTGTACAGTGCCCTGTGTGTGGAGTGCACAGTAGGAATGTGTACAGTGCCCTGTGTGTGGAGTGCACAGTAGGAATGTGTACAGTGCCCTGTGTGTGGAGTGCACAGTAGGAATACGTACAGTGCCCTGTGTGTGGAGTGCACAGTAGGAATGTGTACAGTGCCCTGTGTGTGCAGTGCACAGTAGGAATGCGTACAGTGCTCTGTGTGTGGAGTGCACAGTAGGAATGCATATGGTGCCCAGTGTGTGTGGAGTGCACAGTAGGAATGCGTACAGTGCCCAGTGTGTGGAGTGCACAGTAGGAATACGTACAGTGCCCTGTGTGTGGAGTGCACAGTAGGAATACGTACGGTGCTCTGTGTGTGGAGTGCACAGTAGGAATGCATACAGTGCTCTGTGTGTGGAGTGCACAGTAGGAATGCATATGGTGTCCTGTGTGTGGAGTGCACAGTAGGAATGCATACAGTGCTCTGTGTGTGGAGTGCACAGTAGGAATGTGTACAGTGCTCTGTGTGTGGAGTGCACAGTAGGAATGTGTACGGTGCTCTGTGTGTGGAGTGCACAGTAGGAATGTGTACGGTGCTCTGTGTGTGGAGTGCACAGTAGGAATGTGTACGGTGCTCTGTGTGTGGAGTGCACAGTAGGAATGCGTACAGTGCTTTGTGTGTGCAGTGCACAGTAGGAATGCATATGGTGCTCTGTGTGTGCAGTGCACAGTAGGAATGCGTACAGTGCTCTGTGTGTGGAGTGCACAGTAGGAATGCGTACAGTGCTTTGTGTGTGCAGTGCACAGTAGGAATGCATATGGTGCTCTGTGTGTGCAGTGCACAGTAGGAATGCGTACAGTGCTCTGTGTGTGGAGTGCACAGTAGGAATGCGTACAGTGCTTTGTGTGTGCAGTGCACAGTAGGAATGCATATGGTGCTCTGTGTGTGCAGTGCACAGTAGGAATGTGTACAGTGCCCTGTGTGTGGAGTGCACAGTAGGAATGCATATGGTGCTCTGTGTGTGCAGTGCACAGTAGGAATGCGTACAGTGCTCTGTGTGTGGAGTGCACAGTAGGAATGCGTACAGTGCTCTGTGTGTGGAGTGCACAGTAGGAATGCATATGGTGCTCTGTGTGTGCAGTGCACAGTAGGAATGCGTACGGTGCTCTGTGTGTGGAGTGCACAGTAGGAATGTATACAGTGCTCTGTGTGTGGAGTGCACAGTAAGAATGCATATGGTGCTCTGTGTGTGCAGTGCACAGTAGGAATGCGTACAGTGCTCAGTGTGTGTGGAGTGCACAGTAGGAATGCGTACAGTGCTTTGTGTGTGGAGTGCACAGTAGGAATGCGTACCGTGACGTTCTTCTGCTCGCTGCTCTCGGGGCTGTTCCTGCCGTCGAGCCGCATGAGGATGCAGTAGATGCAGAGCGGTCCAGCGAAGCCCAGCAGGTAGCCCAGGTAGCGGAAGGTGCTGCTAAGGAGGATGGGCCTCCCGAACGCATGGTACATGGACCTCCAGATAGACGGGCTCTTGTCAGCCTGGTCTACCACCATCTTCTAACAACAGACAGCAGACAGGACAGTAAGAGAACACATTAACCAGCCTTGAGAACTCACAAGCCTGTGCATCAATCTACCACAAGCACAGATTCAAACAACAGACAGCAGACAGGACAGTAAGAGAACACACTCACCAGCCTTGAGAACTCACAAGCCTGTGCATCAATCTACCACTAGCACAGATTCAAACAACAGACAGCAGACAGGACAGTAAGAGAACACACTCACCATCCATTTTGTTTTGCACTTATTTATGAATAAACAAAAAGAGCCTTTTAATATTTTTCATATTTATACCTCCTTTCAAAACTAATATTTCTAGTGATTGATGAGTATCCTACTAGACCTTGACTCTGGAGATATGGAGCTGTTTGCTGGTTTTGAATTCTTTCAAACAGAGCCGGAGGGATGGTCACAATGGCTCCCATTTGTCCGACAATATCAGTTCGCCAGTCATTATCATTATAAGACAGAACATACCTACAGTAGCAGAGTTTCTCCAACCTCAGCGTTATACAGGGGGAGCCCAATAAAAGTAAATAAACTCCAGTCAAATGTGAATGGTGGCAACTAGTCTCCTGACACCAAGCACCAAACACACCACAACAAGGCTTAACTCTGGCACGGTCCATGCGTGACTAACCCTTTGCTCCTCATAGGCGTCCTTCAGGCGTATGTAGTTAGTCAAAGCCCTCATCGCAATGGGCAGTTTCCCGATCTTCTTCAGGTCAATCGGCCTCTTGTGCGCGCCGATGATCAGCGGGTTCATCCACCAGTATGTGGCCTTGGACAGTAAATTTACAAACGGCTGCAAGAATCTGACACCCAAATCTTGCAGGTCCTCTGGGGGCTTTACTTTCTGAGGGTTTGCAAAAAAGACATACCTCTGGAAAAAAGACAGATACAACTGAAAGCGTTAGGAACTGCCTCAGCTCGGATCAGACAGGTACAACTGAAAGCGTTAGGAACTGCCTCAGCTCGGATCAGACAGGTACAACTGAAAGCGTTAGGAACTGCCTCAGCTCGGATCAGACAGTTACAACTGAAAGCATTAGGAACTGCCTCAGCTCGGATCAGACAGGCACAACTGAAAGCGTTAGGAACTGCCTCAGCTCAGTTCAACATTTCACAGGCACGAAACTGTTTGATAACATAGACAATACAGGGTGGTCACGTCGTCACTGACCCTGGCATTCAATTAGAATTACGGTGCCGCTATCCTTACAGCGGCTTTTAAAAACAGGACAAAATAAACTAAAAGTATGATAACTGTATCAACTGCATTTAATAACAACACTGCAAAACATGACAACAAAACTGCAGTTACCTTTGACACAGCTGTTGTTTGATTTATCATTTTGTACTTTTTAATATAAGTTGCCATAACATTCAAATAGAATTCTCAGGGAATTGAAAGCCAAAGCTCTTAACTCCAACACAGCCAATAAAGTTATACAACTAGAAATAAACAACTCAGACATGTGACTGAGGAGCAAGTGATTAGTCTTAGGGTTCCAGTTTGTTTTAGAATTGTAAAAAAAGCTTTATAAAGCTACCCTGAACAAAAACAACGGGCAGGACGGGCTACGACTCGTTACAACAGATGGGGTAACATTAAAAACAGAAGAATGCAGCACTTTATTTTATGAAAAGCATCCTTTAACTGGGTTAGGAGCAAGAAGCAAAGTGCAAAGGGTTCACATTTGTAAAGCACCCTGTGTAGTGTGTATGTTAACCTTCATATATTTCCAGGGAGACTGCACTTTGTCAGTTCTCCTGTGATTGTAAATAGCAAGGACTCAATGGAGTTAGAAAGCCTTCATGGACAGACAGACAGACAAAGAAAACTCTTCAGCCTGTAATAAGCAATGCTTTAAGCGCTTTTTCATACCTTGATCACGTCTATCACTACAGTCTTCAGTTCCGCTCAGCATGTGTACATGAAACACTCTGCCTCAGACTTACCCTGACCCTGATCACATTGATCTCCACTGCCATCAGCAGTCCATACAGAATGACCAGCATTGCTGTGATGCAGAACCTCAGGTGCTGGATCCACAAGTTGTGCTCGTAGTACTTCACCAGCTTGATGGTCTTCGTGATAAACGCCAGCACCCAGTAGATAAACAGGGCTGTGGAACACGAAGGACAAACCATTCCCAGATAAATGACTGCGAATTCAACTGGGCGGCTGTGTCAGAAAACAACAAGCAAGGAACCAGATGATTCGCTGGATCAGGGCGGGGCCGACGGGGGGCGGTAATGATAATATTAAAGCTAATGCTGAGTGACTGAGATACCTCGTCGCCACGCTAAGATCAGATGTTTATCTGGGATAACAAAACTAAAAAGAAAAACCCAATGTGGATCTAGAGTAGTGGTACTCACTTGTGGTTCTTCCAATCCATTCCAGTTCTTCAGGACTTTTGAAACTGTGCTGAGTTTATGGAATAGGTTACCTAGCCATTTTTGTTATGCTGAATAATTGGGATCCTTTAAGACTTGACAAAGTTTTGAGATCAATCAGCTACCAGGAACTGGATGAGTATTGATGACCTCCTTGGTCATGTTCTTATGTTCTAAAAAAACGTGTTTTTTTTTTGGATCGCAGTTGTTTTATGATTAATTATCAATTAGAATCTAAAATAAAAACCCAACTGTAACACTGTGTATTATAATGTGCATTAACTAACACATGGAATAAAATACATCCTGTCTAAAGGTCCACTTTGTTTTACATAATTGGAACGCATTACAGTCTTTTCATTAGCGAAATTTCAAACAGACAGCCTCTCAAAAAAAAAAAAAGAAAAATCGTGCAAACACCATTTGTAGAGCATTCTGGTGTGTGGCAAAGAATGAACAGAAAACAACACTGACTGATGACCGGCCGACAAAATAATCACAACACAATATGAATGAATTGAATTTGAAATACGCACACCTGCTCCTGGGCATGCTAATCATGTATCTGCTGATCATGTATCTGAACGCAGTTCTCAGGTTTCACATGCCTGACACATCACACCCTGCCGTGCTCAGCACACGCACTCACTGAAGAGCCCAGCATGCCATTCACTTACCCAGGAGCAGCTTGGGGAAGTTGGAGGTTTCGATGTTGTGATAGTAGACTACAGACGTAGTGGCAGCTATGAACCCCATGAACGCAGGCAGGAAAAGGTGCAGGTGGCGGGATTTCATATACCTGAAAGGAAAGAAGGAATAGTAGTTCAAAAGCATACGATCTCAATGCTAAGTGGTCCTTGATATGACTTAGGTTACCTACTTCCAAATCAATACAAATGCCATTAATAGAAGATACTGAACATTTTCCAGTGAAGCTTCTGAATACTTTAAATAACTCTAACTTCATATTTAATTCATTGACAAAGGGATTTTATACAGATAATTCAGAATGCAATGGAGTAACCCCATCTAAAGTGTTTTGCAGAATACTTTTCCATGCTTACAGTAGGTATTTAATGTACTCAGTACCATGGTTCTTCATACTTCTATGTGATTGTCCTTGCTAGCCTATGCCTATCTATGCTTTAACTTTGTCTCTCTAAACTTTGCTAGGTGTGTACCATGGTACTGCATGAACGAGGTTCCATCCCAGGAAGCAAAGCAAAGGGAACACAGATTCTGTGTGGACCGGTGGTTAAAGAAAAAGGCTTGTAACCAAGAGGCCCCCGGTTTAAATCCCGGCTCACTCACTGATTCACTGTGTGGCCCTAAACAAGTCACTTAACCTCCTTGTGCTCTGTCTTTCGGGTTGTAAGTGACTCTGCAGCTGATGCATAGTTCAAACACCCAAGTCTCTGTAAGTTGCCTTGGATAAATAATAATAATTATGTGACTCACCCATCAGAAACGATCCCTTCAGCTGTTTCACACACATGGACGAATAGAAGTGTAAATGTTAGGATCCACCTCATGTTGTGTCCCGGGAAGTGTAACCAGGTGTTGTGATGGATCTGGACCTTAGAGCTCTGACTCCCCCAGCCTGGGCCAAGAACACAAAACAACGTCAGTGTGTTTTCAAAGCACCGCTCAGACCTGTAGGACCTATCTACAACGTCAGTGTGTTTTCAAAGCACCACTCAGACCTGTAGGACTTATCTACAACGTCAGTGTGTTTTCAAAGCACCACTCAGACCTGTAGGACTTATCTACAACGTCAGTGTGTTTTCAAAGCACCACTCAGACCTGTAGGACTTATCTACAACGTCAGTGTGTTTTCAAAGCACCGCTCAGACCTGTGGGACTTATCTACAACGTCAGTGTGTTTTCAAAGCACAGCTCAGACGTGTGGGACTTATCTGTGAAATATGTTGGCAATATTAGTTCTGGTTTAAAGGAGTGTAAAACAAAGTTTTAAAATCAATTGTTTCCCCCTATATTAGCAATATTATCACCTTATCAGAGCAGGAACTGGTAACACTTTTTAAAAAAGGGTGCGTTATTAAATACTGGTACTGATGGCTTTATCTGTAACATGCTATTGCTGCATGTGGAAGTACAGTATGTGGTTCAGTTGTGACTCTAAGTAGCATGGCTTCAGTCCATGAATAGTAATTAAGTGCTCACAATACTAGTACTTTCAAGAGGGTTAATACAGTGCAGCCTGATCAAGAAAACAAAGATAGACTTTTCACAATAGTGTGTTCTCTCATCAAAATACAATGCAACGAAGACTGTGTGAATGTCATATTTTACAGTAAAGTCTCAGTGATTTTAATAAGGGCCAATATGCCTGGACAAAACAGAGCACAACTGTAGGAAACTGTAAGTCTGCCTGCTGGCGCTGAGTGCATAAGTGCATTATTATAAAATGCAGATTACCTCGCCTTTCAAAGCATTGCTTAAACTAGCCTTTCAACAAGAAGTTTTCCCAAAATAAGTCAAAAATGTATTTTATCCCTTTCTTTCTTTCTGGACTCGTGTCGGAAGACACTTTCGCCTGGGCTGAATGCCCTTTAATGGGACTGACAGCTCAAGCCGTTCCTGTAATGTGATCCACACCAGTAGGCTTAGGGTGCATTTGGAATTGTTACTTTATCCTAATTATGGAGGAATTACCTAACGTTCTTTAATAAGGGACAGGGTTGTTTTTGGAGCATTATTTGAACAATGCTTTCAACAGCGAAAAGAAGTTCATTTACATACCGATGAACAATATGGGGAAAGTGATGAACAGCAGGAAGACATGGGGGACCAGGTTGAGAGCATCAACAAAACAGCCATTGTCCAAGACCCCATCGTCCACACTGTAGGCTGAAGCATTATCGTTACCACAGAAAGAGAGGGGCATGGCTCCTGTTCAGCTCTGGAAGGCCTGGCATGGGGGAACAAGAGTACAATTAGAGGGAAGAGCACAACAGCTGCTCAGGTGCTCAACCACAGTATAAAACATGCATGCCTGGGCCTGGTTAGCAATGAGCACTAATTCAGCAACGGAACCCATATCCCAAACATCCTCAGAGTTACAAACAAACCCTACTTACAAACTGACTGCTCAACCACAGTATAAAACATGCATGTCTGGGCCTGGTTAGCAATGAGCACTAATTCAGCAACGGAACCCATATCCCAAACATCCTCAGAGTTACAAACAAACCATACACTTACAAACTGACTGCTCAACCACAGTATAAAACATGCATGTCTGGGCCGGGTTAGCAATGAGCACTAAATCAGCAACGGAACCCATATCCCAAACATCCTCAGAGTTACAAACAAACCCTACTTACAAAATGACTGCTCAACCACAGTATAAAACATGCATGTCTGGGCCTGGTTAGCAATGAGCACTAATTCAGCAACAGAACCCATATCCCAAACATCCTCAGAGTTACAAACAAACCATACACTTACAAACTGACTGCTCAACCACAGTATAAAACATGCATGTCTGGGCCTGGTTAGCAATGAGCACTAATTCAGCAACAGAACCCATATCCCAAACATCCTCAGAGTTACAAACAAACCATACACTTACAAACTGACTGCTCAACCACAGTATAAAACATGCATGTCTGGGCCGGGTTAGCAATGAGCACTAATTCAGCAACGGAACCCATATCCCAAACATCCTCAGAGTTACAAACAAACCCTACTTACAAACTGACTGCTCAACCACAGTATAAAACATGCATGTCTGGGCCTGGTTAGCAATGAGCACTAATTCAGCAACAGAACCCATATCCCAAACATCCTCAGAGTTACAAACAAACCATACACTTACAAACTGACTGCTCAACCACAGTATAAAACATGCATGTCTGGGCCGGGTTAGCAATGAGCACTAATTCAGCAACAGAACCCATATCCCAAACATCCTCAGAGTTACAAACAAACCATACACTTACAAACTGACTGCTCAACCACAGTATAAAACATGCATGTCTGGGCCGGGTTAGCAATGAGCACTAATTCAGCAACGGAACCCATATCCCAAACATCCTCAGAGTTACAAACAAACCATACACTTACGATCTGACTGCTCAACCAACCACATCCCAAACATCCTGAGTTACAAACAAACCCCACACTTTCAAACTGACTGTTCAACCAAACACACCACTTGGTGGTACAGGTACATTAGACTGCATCATTTCAGTCTTATGAACATCGTCCTTTCCCTCATCGTGATACTTTATTTACATGATGTATCATATCATAATTGAGGTATGTATCGTTTGTATCGTAATACAAGACCAAAAGCACAACGTAGCTCATTGCAGTTCATCAAATGGTTCTTGAATCAAGAATCAAGATATTATGTTCATGACATTAACAAAATGAAAAACCATCACATGTATCGTGATACATATTGTATCGCGATCTGCATACTGCGATATGTATCGTATCGTGACATTAGTGTATCATAACACCCCTGCTTCTAATACAGTAATAAATACTACCGTACAGCTATACCATAAATATTACTTGGCAACACAATCATTGTATTTTTCTTCGAACAATACGTGTTTGTCTTTATTGTTTTCTTCCAGAAAGGAGACCATCAGATCGTCAACTTATTTTTGATAAAGGGGCCTGTTGGTTTAACTATAGCTGGATGATTATGAGTAAAGACTAAAGAATAAAATGGTCTTAGCAGAGTGCTGGTCCGCGCATGTGTCTTTATGGTGTGTTCACTTTGAGTAATGTGTCACTGCAGAGCAATCCTGTGTGGTGACTCAGGTTTGAGGGACCACAGCACAGCTTTGATTTCAGTGAACCTGCAGCCAGTGGAAGGCGTGTGCTCTTGATATGATTCTAAATATTACAGTCAACACCTCACAATGTAAGAACTGTACTTAAAACATATCTGAAAATCAAGTTATAAGAAATACTATTCAGATTAGTGGATCTTTTATAACTGCATATTTTACAAGCAGGTATAAAACACGTTGTATATCATATCCATTTGAAACCACTGCATATATTTGCTGCTGCTTGTTTTAGTTGTTGTACATACATGACACGCTCTGTTATAAAATAAAGTACACTTTCTCACCAGCTTATTAAATGGCATTACAAGTTCTAAAATCAACACTTAAAAAAAACCTAACGTTGAGACACGAATAATTGAACTTATAACACGGTGTAGTACCCGTAGTCAGTAACGACAGAGGAATCATCGACTTTATTTAAAACTGTTAGCATGCGCATCATGACAATGGCAATGCAAGAGATGTGACTCACATATGACATAAAAAAAACATGCAAATAGCTCAATAATGTAACATTTGTGAAAGTAGATATAGCTTTAAGGTTTTTAAAAATAGCCCCACGCTTAATCCCACCCCAGGCTTTGTGAATTACTTCAACTTTATGAAGAAGTGCGTGCAGGCTGTAATTTTAACTGTACGTCAATAAAACGTATATTTAAAATTAAAAGGGCTCCTTGTGTTATTGACACCATACAGGAAATAAAATATAACCTTACCTCGACAACAGTATATTATATTTATGTATATATCCCGCTGGTTATTTGTTCACATTGATTCCTATTCGCTGATTTTCGTGCAATGGAGAAGTATTCTGTGAGTGTACGCTGCTTATTTTTAGACGCGCCGGATCAGCTGCCTGCTCGGCTCCCTCCTATCGAGTTTCTAACCCAAGAATCTCTTCTGGGACTCGCTTTCTTCTGTGAAGGACCTGTCAATAACATGGACATATTGAATACAATGCTGTAGAATAACATGTATAGAAACAACGTTAAATACGACTACGACTACTACGACTACTACTACTACTAATAATAATAATAGTAATAATAATAACACCCTAAACCACAGCGGCCATTCTGTAGTAGGTTTTTCTTAATGTTGGTTTTCGATTTGAGTATGGACAATTGGTAATAACCATGCATGTTTAGTGATTTTCAAAACCTTAAACCGTCACAAATTGACATGGCAATTTAAGTGTCCATTGTCTAAATATTCTGCCGAGGGGTCACTCTCGGGTACAGCACAGTTCTTCAGGGAATGATCAGGCTTTACCAACGTGATGTCCAACATTCTCTATGAAGCGTCCTTAACCACGGATTTTATTAGGGGTACAGTACATGCTGCTGCTCAGTCGTCTATAGCGTTTGTTTGCAATGTTTAAAAATATGGAGGAAAAAAAGGCACATTAAAGCGGTACGATCATGCAAACCTACAACACGTCATGTAAGTTATGCCGTTTTAAATAAAATAAAGATATCTGAATACATAATGAAAGAAACAATGTAGGTTAATTATATTCTGTAACACATAAATGCCGCATTTTGGTGCAACCTTATCAGCATTATTCGTTCAGGAAATGTCATTCTATTTGTGCAAAGCACAGAACGTTTGCATTATTGCCCATTCAAATCAGCACAGTAAACCGGTCGAAAATGCTGTTCCTACCCCTATTCATTCCGAAGCATCGTTATGTAATTTGGCTTGTAAGGATGTCCCGCTGTCTCTGCATACACAGGCTACACACACGCACACACACGCCTCAATAAAACATTTGATTTAAACCCATGTAAAGTTTGTTTAGACTCACCGGTGAAATGTGGAATGAGCTTTCGTTTCTGATGTCTTGTGTTTGATCATTTCAAGGAGACCGCATTAAAGCCACAGGAACCATCAGCTGGCAATGGTGCAATACATTACAGCTAATACAGCTCTGCCTGGAACTACAGTGCGGCGAGCCCGATGCTTTCGGATAGAGAGTGGTCTCCTGATAGGCACGCACATCCATTTATAAAACTGTCTTGCACAGCATAAGTTTACATTTCAGAGACATTGTAATTTACACATACCATACACAATTATAAGAATAATACAAAGAAGAAGAAGAAGATGAAGAAGAAGAAGAAGAAGAAGAAGAAGAAGAAGAAGAAGAAGAAGAAGAAGAAGATGATGATGATGATGATGATGATGAGGATGATGATGGTGATGATGATGATGATGATGATGATGACAGTGATGATGATGATGATGATGATGATGACGGTGATGATGATGATGATGATGATGACGGTGATGATGATGATGATGATGGTGATGATGATGATGATGATGATGATGATGATGATGATGATGATGATGATGATGACGGTGATGATGATGATGATGATGATGACGGTGATGATGATGATGATGATGATGATGATGATAGTCCTAATACTATTTCATCACTCTGTTATAGATCAAGAAGCAACACAGATTTAGATATTTTAATATCAAGGAAACTCCTGTAGATATTTTCATCAAGGGCTTATAAGGTAATTCCCTCCCTTCAACATATTTAAAACCAGAGCAGGAAGGACACCTGCCATGCCAAATGCCCCCGGCTGGATTTCCATTCCATTGTCGGGAGAGTTCAGTGATTAATAATTGCTGCTGGAGATCAATGAGCGTGGCAATAACAGGATAACTCAGGGGAAGGATGGGGACTCAGAGGATCGTGTTCCTTTCTTGCACCACACAGAATGCAGTGACACATCAGCCTTCCCGACTCCGGGCTTGTCTTCATGCAACATTTCATTCGCTGTATTCTGTGGGGATTCATTGCTTGCAATCTGTCCAGTCTAATGGGTCATATTCCTAAGAGGCAAGAAGAAGATAATACGACCACAGTAAGAAAAGCTCTCTGTATTGGAAAATTGGCAATAATGAAAAATATTAAATATTATCCATTTAGAGCGCAGATTCAATTAATTATACCCTCCTTCTCGCCCCTCTCGGACTCCGATCTCTCCTCCCTGTTCCAGAGCCATATGTGCTCTGGACCCCGTCCCCACTCACCTCTTCCAGGCTGCTGCCCCTGCTCTACTCCCTTTTATTCTTTCCTCAACACCTGTCTGCTCTCTGGCTGTTTCCCCTCTGCTTTCAAACAAGCCTGCATCACCCTCATCCTAAAAGCTCTCTGCTTTTCTGTCAACACATGCTCTGCTCGACCCCCTCCAATCTGGCTTTCGCCCCACACACTCCACTGAAACTGGTCACTTTGTCACAAACTCTCTACTCTCTGCTCGTGCCGTCTCCCTCTCTGTCCTAATTCTCCTCGACCTCTCTGCTGCCTTTGACACATTTGACCACTCTATTCTCCTGTTCTCCCTTGCTGACCTGGGACTCTCTGGCAATGCTCTTGCCTGGTTCTCCTGCTACCTCTCCAAGTGCACATACTGGGTGTCCTGGCGTGGCTCACCCTCTGCCTCTTCTCTCTTTCGACAGGTGTCCCCCAAGGCTCAGTCCTGGGACCCCTCCTGTTTTCTCTCTACACCCGATCCCTGGGTCCCCTCATCTTCTCCTATGGCTTCTCGTATCACTTCTATGCTGATGATGCCCAGATCTTCCTCTCCTTTCCCACCTCTGACTGACATTTCCTCACATATCTCAGCCATCTCCTCCTGGATGCACTCGCATCATCTCAAACTCAATCTCTCCAAATCAGACCTCCTTTTCTTCCCCCTCTTCCTCTCCCACCGCTGATTTTTCTATTCTGCTTGAATCCACCACCCTCTCTCCTTCCTCATCCACCAAGAATCTTGGTGTCACCCTTGACTCTTCCTTCTGCCATTCTCAGCACATCTCTACTCTGACACGCTCCTGTTGCTTCTTCCTCAGCAACATATGCAGAATTTGCCCCTTCCTCACCGACTACTCCATGCAGCTCCTAGTTCAGGCCCTGATACTGTCCAGCCTTGACTACTGCAACTCCCTTCTGGCCGGCCTCCCTGCCTCTGCTACCCGTCCGCTCATCCAAAACTCTGCTGCTCGCCTTGTCTTTTCCCTTCCTCATTTCTCCCATGCTACTCCGCTACCCCATCTCACCCCCTCTGCTCCTCCACCTCCAGCAGTCTAGCTGTGCCTGCTCCCCTGCCTCCATAGCCTGCTCCTTCTCCACCCTTGCCCCTCAGTAGTGGAACGACCTACCCACGGATATCAGGACTGCTCAGTCCCTGACCTCCTTCCGGTGTCTTCTCAAGACACACCTGTCCAGACAGCATCTGTAAACCTCACAACTCTTGACCATACTGGACTATATGGCACTCAGTTGTGCCAGTACTTGCATCAGCTTGTACTTGCACTGAACTGCTCCATTCCTTGCTGCATTCAACTACTGCTCCTAACTATAGCTACTTACTATATCTTGTATTTGATTTCACTGGTATAGGTAACCATACTCACGTTCTTTGTAATTGCTCTTATTTGAAATCGTTCTCATCCGTCTATCTTACTTACTACGTTTTCTTACTGGACTTTACTCATATAAGCAGATATTTATTATAAGTTTCAGCTGCTTAGTTGAATCTGCTCTTATAATTTACTTTCATAACTGCTCTTATCTGTATTATAATATTCTGTAATGTGATATTTTATAATGTGATAACTTGTAATGTGATATTTTATAATGCAATACTTTGTACTGTGATATTTTGTAACAATTATAAGTCGCCCTGGATAAGGGTATCTGCTAAGAAATAAATAATAATAAATAATAATAATAATCAATATACAGCTCTGTATGATCAATTATTAAATGATACGAAATCAGATCATTTGTTACACTCTAAACTAAAGCCGCTATAAGGAATGAGGCGCCATAATTAAAATGAAATCTTAGCCACACTTTACTGTTCTATGGCGGTAGTAAACCGATCTTCAAAAACTAGCAGAACCCAATCACACAGTTACACGCAGCTTATGTCTGAACATTCGGTTACAAATACAGATTAAATGTCACCATTGATCAGGTACTGTAACAGTCCCTGGCACAATACCTTTGTGTAGACTACTGGCCACGTGAAGTGATAAGGTAGAAGCAGCCACGTTCCATCTATAGTGAGATATCTGTATACTCCACATAAAACAAACAATACAAGCAAAGATCCTAAAGACTGTGCGCAGAATAAAGGGGGGTGTGACTGTAGTGCTAGGGCTAACGAGAGGTAAGCAAATGGATGTTTAAACCTTGGTCAGCACTCCTCTAATGACACCTCGCCTGTGCATTCTCAAAGCATGTTAGAAGAGATGAGTGCACCAAAATACCCTTTGTGATTATCTCTCTCTCAGCTCAATGCAGCGACTTTTTACACCTGCTGCAGCCAGAGGATATTTCAGTGAATACACACACAGAGCACAAACATACCCTCACTCTGAGCTTCACATATAAACGTGTTGTATTGGTTTATACTTTAAAATCTCCAACCTGAAAAAAAAACATCTTCTTTACAAGTATGGACATTGCATCACCGAAGCGAGACAAGAAGTTAGGAAATGAAAACTGTTCAACTTACTTTTTAAAAAAAAATCCTTACCAGGGTATAAACAAAATGGAATTGAAACAAACTCATATCTCCTGGGAAGAGCTGAGTGATCTGGTCTATGTCATATATAGTAAATATTGTACAATACCCAAGTTTGAACTGAATATATACAAAGGATATGCAAGGTACCTCATGAGATAATATCAGTCTCTTAGTAATACTAACACCTGTCTGTTTATGAGCCATTAGGTTTAATGGGTGATATGATTATTTTCTACAACTCGGATTGGAATGTGTGCTTTTCTGATTGACGTCCTTTTGAAACTTAGAAAAGCATGTTAAACAGAGAATGAAGTATGTATAGTGTTGGTGGTACTAACAGTGATAGTCAGGAATCGTACAATGTCTTCAGGATTTACTGTAGCTGAATAAAATAAAGCTTGCGCACAGGGTTAAAAAAATTATTATTATCTGAGATGAGGGTATTCAAAATAACAATGTTTCAGAATTTCCAAGGGTATTCAATAGAAAAAGGCAGGTAAAATGGCTTCTATCTAAAGAACATTAATTCCAGAGATTATCTTTATTACACTGACAGCACAGGATGGAATATTGCTTGTGAGCTTATCCCAACGTCAGTCAGAGGTAGAATACAGATGCTCTAATAAATATCTGAGGCACAGGGCTTAATGTATGACGTTAAGCTAACATGCTCATAAATAAGACTATGTGAATATGGAGTACTCAATAGTCTTTTAGTGCCAGAATTCCAAGAAGCAATACTTCACCTGAAGTATGTACTATACAAACTGTATATCAATGCATTGAAGCACGTGTAACTAACAATGCTGGTACTTAGGTCATTGTTTGTCACGCACACACACACGCACGCACACACACACACACACACGGTATTCATGGAAAAATAGGTCGTGGCACTTCTTAGAAATTATTGCAACCCCTTTGTTTTGTTATAATCTAGTATAATTTACACTGACAATGCTCTGCTGGTTTGAATAATGGTCGTGTTTGCCTTTGTGGTGAGGTGGCATTTTTGGTTTTTATGTCACATCATTGTTTGATATTACCTTGAACCCCGTCCACCATTTTGTGAGTGTAGGTTTAAAGCAGGAATCAGAACCACTTAGGGATCAAAACAGCATTTTACTAAAGGTGAAATGAGTGTAATCAAAATCATCATGTAGCCAGGAAAGAAGGCTTTCCTACAACCTTTAATATATGAAATCTGGGCAAGAAAGCATCACTCATAATGCTCTTCATAATAGGCAGCTCTTCTTCTTTTAGAATGAGATTTTACAAACCCACCTGCTGCACAGTATCATGCAGAATAATGGAGATGGCTAATGAGTTCATATGCAGGATGTATTAGATCTTTGCACAGGCCGTGTTGACATTACCATTCAGCTTATCTGCAGCTCCAGTCTCGTATCAGTGGATTCGTGAGGGTCTCCTGTTATTTCAATAGATCCTCCAGCAACAGGATCAAGCACTGAGAACAGTCAGCTGATGGTTTAGGAGAGACACAGGCTGCTCCACTCCCCTGACAGTGTTGCCATTTCCCAGTCCAGCCATGGATGAGCTTAGTCACACACATAGCAGACCCTGTGTTCACATTTGTGTAATCAGTTTATTTTGGTACCTTTTGTTACTGGTTTGCTTTGAGATGAGTTGAGTTGCAGCACCCCCCCTGACGTTTCACAATGATCATTAATACAGTAACAAGATAAACAGCTCAATCCATGTTTACATGTTTTTTTTTTTTTAAATTCTTGTTGGTTACAGCCTGGCTAGAATATAGTGGAACTGTATTTTTAAAAGTCACTTTTGCTTCATTGAAAATAGAGATTTCCTTGGGTGTTTCAGAATTATTTTAAATTATTTATAATCTCAGACACACTAATAATAAACACTTGATCTCCACCAAAATCAGGTTGAGAACAAGCATGCAGTTTACAACTTGCTTCTTAAGTGCAAGATAGTATGTGTGCATGTGCATAGGAATGCGATCCATTCCTGGTTTTACTATGAGTTTAATGAGACACACCTGAGCTTTTAACCTATACATTAGGGTAATCAAGCACACATAAAAACCTGGAATGGGTGAAACTGCTATGCAAAACGCAGTCTTATTTCCATCCCTGCACAGCTGAGCAAAGCTATCGCTATACCCATGTGTTCTCTCAATTTCATCTTGGGGAAGAACAGCAGTATATTCAGAAGAAGAAGACGACAGGGATCCAGGGCCAAGAGGAATGTTGTGTTAAGAAATAGTTCATTAAAGGAGGTCCTGACTTCTCACAGCCACTGTAAACACACACAGTCATGACTTTATATCAATGACTAACTGCAAAGCTGCCAGACTGCCACCACAAAACCCATTAAAACAGCCCAGTGAATGTCATCTTCCCTAACGCTGCAATCTCCTTACGTATATTCAAAGTGCTGCTATTAACCGTGGCTGCTTTGTCTTTATACTTTTTCAAACATTTACACATGTGGAAATAAAACAACGTGAAACACCAACAGTATTTAAAAAAGCACATTCCTTCCTATTGAGGTACCAGCTAGCATCATATTATACTTGCTGTACCGAATGCACATTCCATATAAATCAACAGACTTGGTTATTATTTTCTTTTCCTTTCCAGCTATCAAGGCACCATCAATGTTCCCGTCAACTTCAGTTAATTAGAGGCAGCCCCAAACACTCACAGATCCAGTCCCAAAACCTCACCTCTCCTGGCCCTCTCTAATTCTCATATTAAGGTGACCTACCTTGATTCAGTCATCACTATTATTGTTGTCTTCTGTGTTCCTCTGGGCAAACACGTTTACTCTGTCACACTTTACATTAAGTGTCTCTAATTACTATGTAACTACTATGTATTTACATAGTAGTTACATAGTAAATACATGTGTACTTACACATCATTGCAATGTTATTATGCACAGTTACACTGTACTTAATGTGTACACCTTTTTGGATGATATACGTACACAATTTAGAAAAGAGTTAGGGTTAGGGTTAGGGTTAGAGTTAGGGATCAGATTAGGGTTAGGATTAGGGTAATATCATGCAAAAAAAATGCACATTACATTGTAACTATGCATAATAACATGTAATTATGTGTAATTACATGTGTATTTACCAAGTAACTACTATGTAATTAGAGACACTTAATGTAAAGTGGTACCGTTTACTCTTCGATAAAGACCATTTGGGAACGGTTACAGTGTTAGAATTTTGGAGTAAACTTATGTTCTTAGGTCATTAGTGAAATACGTTTTTATTTTCAGCACATCAGAGTAATACTATAGTACACATTCCTTTATACTGCATCAAGTGACATACTGAGCCAGGCTATAAGAGCACAGTTTTACACAATACACCTGCCACTTGTTGCACTCTCAAGCCATACGTGCAGCTTGCAGCAGCGCAGTGCAGTCTGATCGTCTACAGAAACAAACATCTGTCCGCAGCCACTGACCCTCCAAACACGATGTTAAACACCCGAGACTGGGAGAGCAGGGAACTTTCATGAACTGCTCCAGTGTGACGTAGCAGTGTGTCCCTGTGCTGAGACACTGGACAGAGCAGCAGCCAGCTGGGGTTCACATCACTCTTCCTCCGGCCGGTCCATGCAGTGACTGTGCAGGGTCGAACTTGTGCGTCTCATCAAAGGAAGGCCGGCTACACAAGAAGCATGGAACCAGGCTTCTCGAGGGAATCTTGAAGAAGATGGAATCACCCCATGGAGAAATGTTCCCATCACATAGCGGAAGCATCTTTGGAATTACATTTGCACAGATTCATAGTACTGCAGATGGACATTTAAACCTGGGAATGCATTTCCAAAGAGACTTGACTTGCATTGTCCTTCCTTGCTTAAACATGAATGATGATAAGAGTAACTGGCAGGCCAGGTATGCATGTAGGGATCACATGTTTACAACACATTTGTTTAAACGCACATACAAAGCTTTATTCTTTGCCAATGCAAAATATACAAAACAGCTCCGAAAAAATCCGTTATTTAAATTAGATCAACTGATCACTTTTGATGTTAAAAAGAGGGAAACATTTAGTTTAGGGATGCTTAACAAACACTTCAAACTTTACCATAAGTTATTAGAATGACGTATTTGTCAGTAATTATTTCTTCTCAAGTTTATGGTGTGCTTTCAGCTGCATCCTGAGAAGGTTTCGTTTTTTAATACTGAATTTAAAAGTTTTGTATTCACTGAGAACAGCAATCTACCTGAATCACAACGGTGAGCATCGACTCACTCCAACTTTCAGCACGCCTTCCTTGTTACCAAGCAGAATACATGCAAACCTCTATGCTGCTTGGGAAGAAACTCCATGTACCCAGTAAAACAATTCTCAATGCAATCCTATAGGCATGGCTGCAGTCATCGTGTGCTTGTGAGAGCAGACAGCATGTGGGCGGGATGAAACTTTGTCCTCTCGAAAGCACCCATCTGAGACCTTCTGCTGTAAGCAAGAAAGAACTCTGTGTGATTGATTTTTTATGATCAAAACTTAGGATTCATTTCACTGAGCATCACATTACAATAGTATCATGATATACGATCTTCATATCTTCATGTGAAGCTGCTCCACATGTTGCGTGTGTCTGTCAGTGTGTGCTCCTTATTCCTCAACAGGTGTTGAACCAGCTTGTGAATCCCCCCACCCCGTTCTTAAGGAAACTTCTCGGTCTATCATAATACAGCAGAAATCAGTCAGCACCCCAGCATTGTGCCACTCTAGGTAACAGAACCCTTCTCTTCTATGGCAGCACGCACTAGATACATGCTAACAGTGTTTCCCCTGCCAATATAAGCCGGCAGGGCAAGCGCTATGAGAGGCCTCTGTTTGTTTCTGTGACCTAGGTACACAAGAGGAAAGGCATACATGTACCAGGGCCAGGATGCACTCTAATAGATGTGCTCAGCTGCACACCTCCTCGAGCCAGGGAAGTGTGACCTGCACTCAGATTCCTCAACATGATAACATTTCAACGTCACAATGACTGGGAGAACTGGACTGCAAATACTATGAAGAGATAATGAAAAGTATTTAATTGTTAAACATCAGCTTATTACACTTTGGCCTACATTTTCTGAGAGGAAATTGTAACCATATTAAACAAGAAACAGTTCACAAGAAGGAATAGTTACATTGTTCTTCTGCTTTATTTTATACTGAATCCTCTCTGAAAATGTTCCTTTGCATTTGGTGAAAAAGTTTCATGAATTTTTTAAGGACCCCATGGGAACTCTCCCTCGTCTGAGCCACAGACCCTCTGAACCATTTTAGATCCATTTTACCCGCTTTCTTACAAAACTGAAATGGCAAATTAGGGATGGAAATAAGACTCAATAAGTAGTAGGAGTTTAAACAGCGCTATCGCTTGCACTCCAAGCAGCTGTGCTTTTACTAGGTGAGCCACAGGGGGAGCCGATACAATACTGCCTCACAGGGCAGCTGTGCTTTTACTAGGTGAACCACAGGGGGAGATGATACAATACTGCCTCACAGGGTAGAGGCTGGCAAGGCTGATGGGAGAGGGGGCTGTGCTATTACATTGCACTGCAGCATTATTTCTGTCGGTTTGTCGCACACACAAAATAAAACTACCAATAGCGGAAATGCTACCGTGATAATGTGTTCCCTGGTGAAGATGGTCCAGCAGCATTATCTTTGTTAAAGTTTGCTCTCATCCTCTGGCTCACACCGTGAGAAAGCAGCGTTAGGTTGTGGAGTCCCAAAGAGGGAAACGATCCCCCTGTTCCCATCTGCGTGTGTTTAGATCCCCCTGTGGATTATCAGTGTAAACTAGAACTATTACTTTAATTGAATCCCACAACTCCAGCTTGACAGCTGGCTTCCCTCCAAATACACGAGAAGTTTAAACAAACCTGATGGGTGTTACAGCACAAGCAGGAAAAAAAAAAAAACGCCTGAACGATGAATTTGACCTACGACCCCACAGTTCATGTATTATAGGATGAAAATGCGACTGGTCCCAGCCAATCTTGAACTCCCACAACTGATTGCAATAGATTGAAAGGGATTCATGGGGAAAGGACAGAACAAAAAGTTTCCATTCATTAAACTAAGTGGTACGAAAATATGGATTTTCTTTCCATGATGCGCTTCAATCTGTTAAGTTGTAACAGTCGTCATGTGGAAGGAAAGTGTGTACCGTTGCTGCATAACAGCCGAGCAGCTTGTTAGGAGCTATTCAATCATGCGAGTCTCGTGGAATCGCAAGTGGTAACAAGCTGGTTCACAGATTTCTGCTTCATGAAATCATATTTGGTTGATATTTTAAATATCTTCTATTCATATATTGGTAAATGTGTTTTTTAATTGGGCTGACACTCGGGATCTTTTGAAGCACCTAATAAATCATGCAGTGCAAACCCAGGTTACATTAAAACCTGCTTCACCATGTCGCTTTTCATGCGGTATATACAAACCTTGCAATGCAATCCTCTAATGGTATTGAAGTGCTACAGCAAATTTCATTCTGTCATTTCCCTGAATAAGGTGTTTAACTGAGCCACTGTATTAGTTCCTAATTGCATTCCTTGTGATCTGCAGAGCTGATGAATAAAGCCCTTACTTGTCATTAGCAGCTTTGTGTTTTCCTTGTTGTTTAGAATCGCTTTGTTTAGTCATGCAGTCATTTGTATGACAGTGTTATTGTTATTGTAAGTTGCACCATAAAACATCACAAAGTTTCAATTCATTTATCAATCTGTCCCTAACAAAAGTTTCCCACAGTATTTTTGCACAGTATTTCTGCAGTTTTACCATGCTTTTCCCATTGCTATACTATGCATTTACCAGTTTACCTGGTTTGCCATGTTATGTGCTTTGCCATACCTATGCTTTACCATGCTTTCACTATGCTTTATTGCATTATGCTATGATTTTAATATGGTAAACTTTTATAAGGGATTAAAGGGCTAGAATTCTAATTCACTGAAACATGTTCCCCTAGAACAACCTGTAAGCTACAAGCACTGTCTTCTGAAATTATGCACCAGTAAGTTTGCTAGTTAAATGGGTTTCCAAGAACTTTAAATAAAATAAATAAATAAGAAACTGTATTTTCAACCAGATTTTACAGGAACACATTCCAGTAGCTTTGTTTATTTTTCTTTCATACCCCTAAGAGGGCCCTTGAAATGAAACAGGCTTTATTGCTGTTTGTTGTTTTTTAATAAAACTGACAGGAAATCAAATTTCATTGTCCCTGCTTTCTGAAATTTCACAACATCCACACAAACACAAACTATAGAAACAGACTGACAAGGACTAACACAAACTATAGAAACAGACTGACAAGGACTAACACAAACTATAGAGACAGACTGACAAGGACTAACACAAACTATAGAAACAGACTGACAAGGACTAACACAAACTATAGAAACAGACTGACAAGGACTAACACAAACTATAGAAACAGACTGACAAGGACTAACACAAACTATAGAAACAGACTGACAAGGACTAGAAGGGGGGACCACAGAACCAGGGTTGGGGTCAATTCCTATTTTTCAATTGCAATTCCATTTCCAATTCCTTTTTAAAATCAATTCCAATTCCATGTAATCAATCCCAACACATCATTGATCAAAATTGCAATTAGCAGTATTCTATTAAAATTAACTTCTCACAGTGGCAAAAAAATAAATAAAATTGAAGTCACTGTAAGTCAATTAAACTGGCTTCAAATGAAAGCAGTTGAACAATCACAACAATTATCATGTCTCTAAAAGATCAATTCTATTTCCTTCATAAGGAATTGGAATTGATTTTAAAAAGGAATTGGAATTGAAAAACAGGAATGGACCCCAACCCTGCACAGAACATCACACCTCAGCCCGCTAATCCATGACTTTAACATCTTTCACAAACCAGCAGTTACCACATGGCAGATCACCTTAGTCTTATCCCAGCTAGCAATCAACAGGGCTGTTATAGTTATTTCCAGTTGAATCCCCTGTGTTCTGTAACATTGTGGGATTGATGGAAGCTCTTGGTTTCCTCTCCCTGTTCACTTGTGTTACAGTTAATAAGACCCTTCCTCTCCTACGAGCTACATGAGAGTAAGGGACAGGGGCACTCTACCTGTAAGACAGGATCCAGACTGAAGGCAATGACTGAGCTGGAATCCCTTGACTTATTCCTCTGCAAGAGACAACAGAGACTAGAGATCCTCGATTTGATTTATTGATGGACCAGCCTTAGGAAAGACATAACTAGTTAAGCATTGCCATGGGGCTCCTTCTATGAACCTGCTGGAAGTATACAAACTGTAGGTATAGCAGCACTAATTCAAATGAAACCTCTGCATGTCTCTCCCTCTCTCACTGGATGTTTCCAGAACTACACCTCTGAATGTGAAGACTATTATCAACCGTTTTATTATCAACCTCTTGTTTCCCCATTTCCTTACGTCATCAGATTGACTAACATGCATTTCAGCAAGGTGATTAATGCTGCATTTCAACACTTGCTGAACTTGGTATCTGCTGTTCATGTCTCATGACAGTGATAGGTTCATTGGTGTAGGTATGGAGGATCATTTCCAGTACGATGATGATATCTGTAATTTCAATACAGTAAGCAAACAGCTCCCCCTGTTGGCTGGAGTGTTGGTTTCTTTTAATGGGATACTTTACACACACCATCGTGTACAGTTAATATTTAATTCCTTATGTGTTTAACAACCCTGTTACATTTATTATTCACGATTGTTGTTTTGATTATTATTTCACAATCTTACTAGCTTACAGTAAGTTCTCTTTCAACTGCTTCTAAAAAGACTCTGCAAACTGGATTACTGAAGTGGTGTGTGCAGCTATATTTTCTGTCTATTTTACAAACACTAACTCACAGTTGCAGAGGTTCATGTTTTTGTGTGGCACATGTTCACAGCCTTTCTTTCTTTCTTGATTAAAAAAAAACAACATGTATTTGATCTGGTTTTGTTTAATATATAAGCTATACAACACACGCATACATTCACCACCTTTTTCAGTGAGACTGTGGGAGGGAATGCCCATGTACTCATTGCCCCATTCAGTGTGTCTTTTGACAGTGGAACGCACTCTGCACAACCACCCACCGCACAGTTGTGATATGATGCCATAAGGAAATATTCAGAGTACACGATTTCTGGTGTCATAGCGCCCCCTGGTGTAAAGATGGTGAAGCCATTTCACTATTCTAAGGGTTTGCTTGTAAATATATTGGTCCTACAGTATATGAATATTAGATAATCGCAGATGTCTGAAAAAAATCGTAAACTTGCATCTGATAAAAAGACCAAGCAATCTTCCAGTCCACTGTAAACGGCATGGTGTGCTTGCTATTTGCTTCTATTTTGGGCATGTCTTGTGATCAGCCCTGCGGTGACCTCACTGCGGTATGCTGCTAATCAGCTGCTCCAGTTGAAACAATCAGCTGCTCTAAAAATCTATTCACTGAAAAGTACAAAACTGTTTGTGGTCTACGCTTTAATTTGATATACCTGCTGGGTACTCAGCAGAAGGCCAGCAGATCTGGGTTCCAATTCCCAGCTCGTAGCCGGTCACCAGCTCACCAGCAGTCGCTGGAATTCCTAGCAGGGATTGTTTATGGGAGTTCTGCACAGTTCATAATCAGCTCAGAGTGGACATGTGTCCACTGTACCCTGCTGCAGGAGACTGTTAGTCCTTATGCAGAATAATCCTAAAAAATATAGAGAAATATATAGAAATGCTTTGCATAATGCTGGTAATTGTATCTATTATTATTATTATGTAACTATTATTATTTGTTTTTTTTACATTATTATTATTATTATGTAACTATAAATAATAATAATAATAATAATAATATTATTATTATTATTATTATTATTATTATTATTATTATTATTATTATTATGCAACTATAAATTATTATTTATTATTCACTATTAGTAAGCAAAAGGTGAATAAATATTATTGTTTCAAACTAAGGACGGAGTCGTATCCTTAATACTGCACCTTCTATTTTAACAAGTTAATCACAGTTATGTAAGGAGGTGCTGTGTTAATATGGTCTCTAGCCCCGGACCCGCCTATCCAATTACAAAATCGGCATCTTCGTCCCAGTTTTGACAACATTCACAAAACACAGTCACATAGACCCATAATAAATATGCAACGTACACCTGTCGCATTGCCTCAATAATTTAATGCTAATGAAAATACATCTCAGTATTTCTAAGCCTAGGCTATACTGGTACTACCCGGGGCGGCTACCATATTGTTGCCAAACGGATCCATTGCATCAATAAAGTACAGAATTGACCAAATAAATGAAAGCAGACGTTTACGTAATTGCCAGTATTTTCAACAAACAGCGCCTTCTTGAAGTGGTTTGGTTTGCAACTTTAACAAACGCTTTACGTTACTTTCCCTTTCGATTTTTTTTAATGCTACGTCATCACCAGACGGCACTGGCATGATCAATCCCAGAATCCCAGTGCATAGCCAAACCAGGAAGTTACATAGTAATGCATGCTAGTTCTGTTACAGTATCCTATAATTCAGTTATAGGACAGGCGTGTGCCTTGGACTAGGATGTCTTTGTAAGCAAATAAATAAATAAATAAATAAATGGATAAAACAACAGTTTCGGAGTCTGGAGATCCCGGTATGAGCAGTACCCGCGACAGCAGTGATCGGCGTTTCAATCGCTCAAACACTGGAAATAGAAAGATGAACACCACTGCTTCGGGTGCCAATGAGAACGCCAGCGCCTCGGCCAGGAGACGAAAAATCACTGCTTCTGACGAGGAGTCGGGCAAAAAGCCGCACCTGTCAGCATTGATTCTGGCGAGGGGCGGCAGCAAAGGCATCCCCTTGAAAAACATCAAGGTGCTGGCGGGGGTGCCGCTGATCGGATGGGTGCTCAGGGCTGCGTTTGATTCCGGGGTATTCGACAGGTACGTGCAGAAGGACTCAAGCACAAAGCTGCCGTGTGCTGTGTGACGATACGAATAGGCTGCTCTGCACTGTAAACTCATTCACAGTGTTCAGTGTGTGATTGCTAGTAATATCGATCGCAGACTGTGTTCATTGTTTCTCTTTAGTAGTAATATTGTTGCTTTACAGGCACTTTATGAAGCGTTAGTTTTAAGCAATGCAAACATACTAATGTATGTAAGGAATACTAAGTTGTACACTTCTACATGTTTGCTTGTTGTCTGTGTCTGTATCTAGAAAACAAATATAATTTTAAAACACTTTGGACCAAGTACATTTATAAACCAGAATATTTTCTTCATATGCCCACACAGTAAAAAAAAAAAAAAAAAAAAAAAAAGTGATTAGAACAGGTTTTTCAGGTGAGATATATAATACATTTTTGATCAAATTTATATTAAGAACAATTTATGTTAAGAACAATTCCTAAAATACAGACTTCAAGCCAGCAATTATCCAGAGGCCACCAAGACCTGTTTTTTGAGAACCCAAAGAATGTACAGTAAATTCCATGTTCAAAAGACAGTGTTTTAATGTGTCCAGGGGCACCCAGGACCTAATTTGAGAACTACTGCCTAAAGTATCACTGGCTCAAGCAGCAGTTATACAGGTTTGCAATGTAATTAGTTGCAACAGGAAAGCCCACTTTGAAAGCTCAAAGAAATGGTTATTGTGAGTACAGTACATGTACACTTGAATAACGCTCTGTGGGGTAGCTCCATTACAGCTGAGATGTTTGTGGTTATTGCTGCTCTCCACGGAGCTCTACACTTTTTAGACTCTTTGTGGAGAGAAGCTATCTGCACAAATTCAAGCAGCGGTTTCTTCCAGTGTTTCAAGTGGAGTTGTACAGTGAATAAGCCCAGTCCTGCTTGCTGTGGGGGAGCTCAATCCGAGTAATGCTCTTGACACATCAACGCTACCTTCTTTTTTTTAATAGCGTATGGGTCTCAACAGACCATTCTAAAATTGCAGAGGTGGCTGAAGAGTTCGGTGCTCAGGTCCATCGCAGGAGCCCGAAAGTTTCAACTGACTCCTCGTCTTCCTTAGATGCCATCCAGGAGTTTCTGAGGCTGCACAAAGGTACCAAGCACAGTGATAGTCAAGGCTATGGTGTGATGGGCTCCACGTGTTTTTTGGTGTAGAAAGACCTCGGCTGAGCCTTGCTGCTGAAATGCTAAGTCAGACTGAGTTTATTTTCATACTACAACTTCCCATGTGTATCATGCATCAGTCAGTTAAGAAAGAGCAATCTGTTCACACCTGTCTCTGGTTCTGTAGACTTGTAACCTGTTGCTTTACACCACTTTTGATTTCAGAACATCATACGATGAGCCTAAACAGTATTACACAAAATACATTTGCATATCCAGATATACACAAAAGCATTCTTTCAATTTCCATTCATACCTGAAGAGGTATTGAAAGCTAGTGTTTGTATATACAGTGAATCTAATCTAATGAGCGCTATTAAGTAAATTAGATGATGTTTTTTTTTTCTTGCACTTACCAGTAATTGCATATATACACACACCAAGCAAAAAAATAAATCAGTTGTCACACATACTGTATTTAGCAATCTGAAAATGCACCTCTGTATTTACATCATCAAACATGCCACCTAGGGCAGGTCCAGATTTAGAATGTGGAGCTGAATACCCATTGCTGCTTTAGAGTGGATGTGCTTGCCTCTCGATGCTGCCCTGTGAATGTGTAACTGTTTGTTTTTTTCCCAGAGGTTGATATCATTGGAAATATTCAAGCCACCTCCCCATGCCTCCACCCCAACCACCTGCAGGATGCGACGAGGAAGATCCGGGAGGACGGCTGCGACTCCGTCTTCTCTGTCGTGAGGCGCCACCATTTCCGCTGGCAGGAGGTCAAGACAGGCGGTAGTTATACAAACATCAAATCAAAATAAACAGGTCGGGCTGTATGCCATCGATCGAAACTGCGGTACTTCAAATAACTAATATATCTTTGCTTCTTTTTACAGACAGAAGTAAAAAAAAAAAAAAAACTAGCTTGTGCTTTTAAGATGTTTGATTTTTCAGTATCTTGGATCCTTTTTTTATTTATTATGTAATCCATGAACGTTCATTAGGATTTAAATGCTAATGATTTCAGTCAGGGATGGAAATGACTCCCATTGCATGATCCATTCCTGGTTTTACTATGAGTTTAATAAGACACACCTGAGCTTGTTACCTATACACTGGGGATAATGGTAAGTTTTGGAATGGGTGAAACTGCTGTGCAATAGGAGTCTTATTTCCTCCCCTGTTCATGGGTGAGGATGGAAGTGGGTTATTCCGCTATGCTAACTCATGGAATAACTACAGTACTCCATGAATGTTCAGGATGTCTCCTCTGTTTATCCGTATATTCCCCCCATACCTTAACGTTTGTCTTCATTTGTGTGAGTGCAGGTGTGGATACCAAACCCCTAAACCTGGACCCTGCCAACCGACCTCGCAGACAGGACTGGGATGGGGAGCTCTGTGAGAATGGCTCCTTCTACTTTGCATCAAGAGAGTTGGTAGAGAAAGGATATTTACAGGTAACACTTACATACCTGCCATACAACTGTCAATATGGTGTAGGGGACACCACGGAAGAGACATCATAACTGATATGTGATCTTTCCTCAGTGATTACTGCCCTTAATTCTTTTAAGGGGGGTCTGCTGTGAAATCTCCTGAATTGCACAGAGACATCCCTGAATTGCACAGAGACATCACTGAATTGCATTCAGTCATTGTGAGTTTGTCCCTAATGAAAAAAAGAGGATAACAGAGCATCTGCAACCATTCTATTTGCATGTGTAACAGGCAGTGTTGTGTGATGCACTGTCGTTGTGGATTCTGTCCTGTCCCCTGTCGGTGTGATGAGATGAGATGAGGTTAAAAGCTCTAAACCACGAATGCAGACGGGACCTGATCTTTTGCATTGTGGTTAAGACGCTCACTTGCGATGTGCGGTGTCGCCATTTCGCGCCCAGCCTCCGCCCTGTTAAACATACTAAAATAATATATTGGAGTGACAGCCCAGTTACACAAACGTATGTGCTGCATATCACAGGCATATAAAATGTGGTGCCTGACCAAGTGCAGAATGATAACATTGTGTTGTTGATTATTAAAAACCACATTAAAATAGGATATTGTGAAATCGAATTAAATCGGAAGTGAGCACAGAAGCATGGCTGTAGCCAATATAGACACAAGTAAGAGAAGAGAGGGCAACGCTGACACAGGGAGAATTGCATTACCATTTTCACTTTTGCTTTTCCAGGGTGGTAAAATGGCCTACTACGAGATGCTTCCTGAATTCAGTGTAGATATTGATATAGACATCGACTGGCCAGTCGCGGAGCAGAGAGTACTCAGGTAAAGCAATAAACACAATACTTAATTGTTTAGAGTAGTAAGAACCACTCCAAATGATTACAAGGGTGGTTATCCCTCTGGGAGGAGTAGAGCGAGTCAAGAACAGTGTTTGATTGCTGTTCTAGGTTTGGATACTTTGGGAAGGACCAGCTGGAGCAGGTGAAGCTGCTTGTGTGCAATATTGATGGGTGCCTGACCGACGGGCAGGTGTATCTGTCTGCTGGGGGAGAGGAGCTGGTGTCCTGGAACATCAGAGACACCACGGGGATCTCCACGATCCAGGAGCAGGGAGTGGAGGTACTGCACGCCATTCACTGACAGACACCAAGGGAATCTCCATGGTGTGCTGCCTGAGGAAAATATAAAGAAACGTACAAGATCACGATCACTTTGTACTCTGTAATATACTGCTGTGTGCTAGGACAGCAGCAAATAGCTATATATTGTACAAGGACAAACTCTGTTTCAAAACTATAATGTAAAGCTTTTAAGAAACTGCACATACAAGTACATAAACAAGTGCCTTCATTAGCTCCCAACTTTTATCACAGACCTCTAGCCTCATGTTGATTTGTCCAGCCTCTCGGTTAATGTGGTAGAAAGTCTGTATTTGTGTGTGCATTGGATAACTGTCCGTGTTACTTTTGCAGGTCTGTCTCATCTCATCGAGAGGCTGCCCCATACACAAACTGCTTGCCAAAAAGATTGACTGCCAATTAGAACAGAATGCAGCAAACAAACTGGAAGTTCTGGAGCTTTGGAAAAGCAAAAAGAAACTGTCGTGGGAGCAAGTGGCTTATATTGGTAAGTGTTATTTATTCAGGGTTGGTAGTTTTGAAGTATTATTTGTTTTTATTATTTGTTTGTTTAGCAGACGCCTTTGTCCAACAGAGACTAAGGAGTGTGAACTATGCCTCAGCTGCAGAGTCACTTAAAACAACGTCTCACCAGAAAGACGGAGCACAAGGAGGTTAAGTGACTTGCTCAGGGTCACACAATGAGTCAATGGCTAGGCCAGGATTTGAACCAGGGACCTCCTGGTTACAAGCCCTTTTCTTTAACCACTGGACCACACAGTCTTTATTAGGATGTACTATAAATGAATAGATCGCAAAATGAAATCCATATCAAATTCATATCTGATTGAAAGTTGAAAGCCCAGGCAGAATACTTCTGCTACTTGTGCAGTAGCAGAAAAAAACCCATCCATCTAAAGATAGATCGTTCAGGTCAAATATAAATAGTTGAAACAAACTTTTAGTAACGTATCTTTCAGTGGGCAAAGATTTTATTGATTAGTATTAATAATTATATAAACTTGGATTGGCACCCATGAATTTTAATTTGTAGGCTTGCATCCAATGCCCTGGTAAAGCAGTAATGTTTCTAGCAGTCCCTGGCAGTAGAATATATTGAAGCCCTGTCCTTGTTTTTCTGCAGGTAATGATGAAAGTGACGTGGAGTGCCTGAAGAAGGCTGGGGTGAGTGGGGTCCCCCACGATGCCTCCTCAGACGCTGTGAAAGCCGCGGGGTACACCTGCAGGAACAGTGCTGGACGTGGGGCGGTGCGCGAATTCGCTGACCACATCCTGCTGCTCAGTGAACAGGCCAGGGCTAAGAGCCAGCAGAAAAAACACTGAAGAGCGTGTGTAGCTAACAAATGAACAATGACATAAATCTTACCTGTTGCACAATACCGGTTTTGAATGAAACAGACATCTTCGCGAGCATGTATTTTAATTTTAAAACTTTCCATTTTAACCAGGTGAAGGAAATCTGTTTGCAAGTCTTGCTTTAGGTAGTTTTGCACTTCCTTCAAATCTTCCCCACCCCTTCAACCCCTCCTTTCCTGTCATTAACTGAACACCTGCTTCCCCTGTTCACTGACATGCTTTGCAGTCAGCTTTGACCCAGAAGGCACAGCTGTGTTTAAATGACCTAGGAAGTGAATCTGTGACAGATTTCTTTGAAAGTGCGGCAAAAAAACTGCGAATTTAGTTTAACAGCTTTACCGCATGTTTGAGACCTGTGTAAGGACTGGAAGTACGTGACAGGTAAGATTTATGAAATCATTTGGTAAACTACAACCTCTTTCAGGCGTGAACAGACCAACAGACCTCGATTTACAGTACTGTGCAAAAGCTTTAGGCAGGTGTGAAAAAATGCTGTAAAGTAAGAATGCTTTCAAAAATAGACATGTTCATAGATTATATTTATCAATTAACTAAACGCAAAGTGAGTGAACAGAAGAAAAATCTAAATCAAATCAATATTTGGTGTGACCACCCTTTGCCTTCAAAACAGCATCAAGCATTAATTCTTCTAGGTACACTTGCACACAGTTTTTGAAGGAACTCGGCAGGTAGGTTGGCCCAAACATCTTGGAGAACTAACCACAGTTCTTCTGTGGATTTAGGCAGCCTCAGTTGCTTCTCTCTCTTCATGTAATCCCAGACAGACTCGATGATGTTGAGATCAGGGCTCTGTGGGGCCATACCATCACTTCCAGGACTCCTTGTTCTTCTTTACGCTGGAGATAGTTCTTCATGACTTTAAGCTGTATGTTTGGGGTCGTTGTCATGCTGCAGAATAAATTTGGGGCCCATCAGATGCCTCCCTGATGGTATTGCATGATGGATAAGTATCTGCCTGTACTTCTCAGCATTGAGGAGACCATTCATTCTGACCAAATCTCCAACTCCATTTGCAGAAATGCAGCCCCAAACTTGCAAGGAACCTCCACCATGCTTCACTGTTGCCTGCAGACACTCATTTGTGTACCGCTCTCAGCCCTTCGGCAAACAAACTGCCTTCTGCTACAGCCAAATATTTCAAATTTTGACTCATCAGTCCAGAGCACCTGCTGTCATTTTTCTGCACCCCAGTTCCTGTGTTTTCGTGCATAGTTGAGTCGCTTGGCCTTGTTTCCACGTCAGAGGTATGGCTTTTTGGCCGCAAGTCTTCCATGAAGGCCACTTCTGACCAGACTTCTCCGGACAGTAGATGGGTGTACCAGGGTCCCACTGTTTACTGCCAGTTCTGAGCTGATGGCACTGCTGGACATCTTCCGATTGCGAAGGGAAGTAAGCATGATGTGTCTTTCATCTGCTGCAGTTTCCTTGGCCGACCACTGCGTCACGGTCCTCAACGTTGCCCGTTTCTTTGTGCTTCTTCAAAGAGCTTGGACAGCACATCTGGAAACCCCTGTCTGCCTTGAAATTTCTGCCTGGGAGAGACCTTGCTGATGCAGTATAACTACCTTGTGTCTTGTTGCTGTGCTCAGTCTTGCCATGGTGTATGACTTTTGACAGTAAACTGTCTTCAGCAACCTCACCTTGTTAGCTGAGTTTGGCTGTTCCTCACCCAGTTTTATTCCTCCTACACAGCTGTTTCTGTTTCAGTTAATGATTGTGTTTCAACCTACATATTGAATTGATGATCATTAGCACCTGTTTGGTATAATTGTTTAATCATACACCTGACTATATGCCTACAAAATCCCTGACTTTGTGCAAGTGTACCTAGAAGAATTGATGCTGTTTTGAAGGCAAAGGGTGGTCACACCAAATATGGATTTGATTTAGATTTTTCTTCTGTTCACTCACTTTGCATTTAGTTAATTGATAAATATAATCTATTAACATGTCTATTTTTGAAAGCATTCTTACTTTACAGCATTTTTTCACACCTGCCTAAAACTTTTGCACAGTACTGTAGGTTTGTCTTTCCCTTCTTTAGCAGTGTCCGCCTTGTTTGGTCTAGGGCATGTGCTGCAGATTCCTCCTGTTCCAAATTCAAAATGACAAATTTGATTGCAGTCGTATGAAATAAGACGAAGGGCTATCCTAATGTAGTGGATGAGGAAAGCAGCTCAGACGCTGACCAGCACAACTCCGTGTGTAAAGGGTAACATTGGGGCATGTTACTTTGTTAGATTATTCTCTGGCGTGCATTAATTGCATCCATAGGCTGTTGAGAAAGTCCCAGTTGGTTTATAAATAGGCTTAAACAAGCAGTGTGTGTCTCCAGTCTGTTCAGCTCACACAATCATGCCTGATGCATCTGCCTGGTAACGCTATCCGTGGGGAAAATGCTGCCGACACGGGGATATTTTACAAACAGCTGCTTCTACGACAACAACAAAATAATAATGTGATTCAAACGGCAGCTAAGCAGAACCTCAAATAATGGGACAGTCGAACGCTAGTTATTTAAAAACAAAACAAAGTTTGTAAGTGTATTCATCCCTAGATTTACACCCTGAACATTATTATGTAAGCAAAGCTGAAGAAGCGTGTTTTATTCCAGTACAGAAGTGGTGCTTGTACATCAAGTGATTTGTGAAGTTTTCTTTCTTATTTTTTTTTTTTAAGGACAATGAAGAATTCCTTGCCATGTATTAAATAAAGGTTTAATATAGTGATTCTGATAATGAAGGGTTGTTTAATAAATGGGTCATGACATTTGCTGGCGTCTTCATTTACTGCAGTTCAATATCCAGTCTTATTCATGTCAGCCTATACGAGATGCACGGCCTCATGGTTGTGTTTAATTATGTAGTAAGACAACGACAACATTGCGCTTATATAGCGCCTTTCAAGACCAGGTCCTCTCAAAGCACTGAACAGATGTTAGCAGAGCAAATATGATTAAAAACTGATAGTTTAAAACGACTAAGAAATGTTTTAGTTGTTAGTCAGCTATTTGAAATCAATTCACAACCTTAAGGCAATGTACCAAGAGATTTAAATAACAGGAACAGACTGCTTGTCTGACCAAAGGTGGTAGTGAATTCCAAAGGCTAGGGCTGAGGTAAGGGACAGGAGTCCGGGTGTCACTATTAAACACTGCTGTGCTGCTCCTTCATCAGGAAACAGACCTTGGTGGTTGGTTTGCTTTGCCTAAAGGCAGTTTCAGCTGCTGGCAAACTCGCTTCCTCATCATTCAAGCCCTCTTGTCACTCACAATCCTGCTCTTGCAGTGCCTGAGTAGTCATGAATGTTACCTACAGGATCAGTGAAGGAAAAACTAAAACTGAAAGGGATTTTTAAATCTCCTTACTCCCTACCAATAGAACCCTGACCCATACTTTGCTACTATAACCATGTCTTTAAGCACAGAACAGAAACCAGGACCAATGACATGGATATAGACCTAGGACAGAGGGCTGGAGACTCTTCTTCACACAGAGTATGGTGAGGGTACGGAATGGGCTGCATAATGTTGTTGATGCTGAATCAGCGGGTCCTTTAAGTGTGAGGTCAATCAGCTGCTGGGATCTGGAGAAGCAGTGATGGACTGAGTGGCCTCCTTTGGGTCGTACATTTTCATTTCTTATTCGTTATTCTGTTCTTCCAGACCCTGCTTGAAGTGGCATTGAGGGTCTTCAAGTTACTCACCTGGTAAAGGTATGACAGTGGGGTGAGCCCTACAGTCAGGAGAGTGCAGGTTCACGTGTGTACTTTCAATGCCCTTTCCTAGTCCCCTGAATACAATGAATGGGAGTTCTTGTCTGCAGTGATTCATGGGGCACATTCCCAGTAATTCAACCCAAACGGATGGTGTGCAAAACACATCCACGGTAGATGATAGCCAATTCAGCTACTGATTATTCACCTTTCCCACGGACATATGCTGTATTATGAATACTTAAAGGAACCCTGTTACATCAAACATTGTCACATCCCAGAGCTATTTAACAAGTTAATGGATCAAGCAGGCCTTGTCAGACCTGCTGTGAACTGGTTAAATAAACCATTCCTTCCACAATATCTTCATCTTGACAGCTCCTCACAGTTTACCAGTTAATTATAAGATTAAGAAACACAACTCTGTGGAAGCACTGAGGTGTGACAAGGATTGTAAAACTAACCAGTAGAGGCCACTGTTCTCTAAATCCTGAGGAGGCTTTCTCATACCAACCTGGGAAGAACTGTGTTAACACTGATCAACATTTGATGGCAATAATGTTACATGAGCACAATGGGCCAGTTTTTATCTATCTATCTATCTATCTATCTATCTATCTATCTATCTATCTATCTATCTACAGTTGTCCCGCGTTACACCGCCTCCTTTATAACGCCAACCTCGTATACCGCCAGCTATATAAAAAACAGTGCTATTTTTCCCCGTTATATCGCCACCCCGATGTCCGCCACCCGCCAACTTCCGAAGCCAAGCAAACGTAAATATAAGCTGTAGTTTCCCTCATTGTAGCGCCAGCGAAATAATCATGGCCAATTAAAACAAGAAGTTACGTAGTTAACCTTTGACTCGCTTTCCTAATTCGTTGTTAACCGAACGTTCATACCAATGTCATCAACACTCCCGCTCCCAAAGCAACATGGCGAGTCGACTCTTCATATAACACCGGAGCAAAAGAAACAAATCTGCATGTATGCATCTGAAAATAAGAAAGCAAGACATCGCTAATGTTTTCTCGCCTAAGTGATGCATGTGCTTTTAACCGAAGGACAATTGGAGACATTGTAATGAATAAAAACAAATGGCTTGCCTTCATGGAAGGCCACCCTCGCTTATTGCGCATTTATACCCATGGCATAAACGTGCAATAACTGTATATGTTAACTGTATATGTGTGTGTGTGTGTGTGTGTGTGTGTGTGTGTGTGTGTGTGTGTGTGTGTGTGTGTGTGTGTGTGTGTGTGTGTGTGTGTGTGTATATGTGTGTGTATATGTGTGTGTATATGTGTGTGTGTGTGTGTATATGTGTGTGTATATGTGTGTGTATATGTGTGTGTGTGTGCGTGCGTGTGCGTGTGCGTGTGTGTCAGTGTGTCAGTGTGTGTATATGTGTGCGTGCGTGCGTGCGTGTGCGTGTGTGTGTGCGTGTGCGTGTGTGTCAGTGTGTCAGTGTGTGTATATGTGTGTGTGCGTGCGTGTGCGTGTGTGTGTGTGTGTGTATGTACACTATTTAATTGTAAAGCGTATGTAGGTTTAAATGTCATTTTACTGTATTATTTACATTTCTCTCTTCCTGGTCCGATTTGCCATCATGCTAAGTGGTTCTGGGTTATGTTGCTTCCTATGGCTTTGCCTGGGCAATAGGACCTTTCAGCTCTGCTGGTCCCAACCCTGCCTGTCTATATGTACAGTAGGTAGGACAGTTAGGGTATACAGGTATACACAAAGTAACACTCACAGCCAGGTAAAGACAAATTTGGTAAAAAAAAATACCATAAATGTAAAGAATCAATTAAAATGACAATTGAAGGTACTTCCTCTTTAATAAAGCTTTTATTTTACTATACAGATAAAAACATGCTTGGAAGCCTTCCCAGTGCTGCGATACACTGTGGCTGATTTAAGACATCTGGAAGAAGGCAGTAAAACATGTCGTATCACATTATGATTTAAGGATCCCTTATTAAAATCTCACAACTTATTACCAATGCATTTGTATTGCTCCTTGGTGAATATATTCTAGGACACAATTTACACTCGTTGCCACAGGATGTAGGAGGCGAGGCTGGGATTGCTCAGTTTACACAGTTGGGGGAGGATGCAGAGGCTTTGTTGCAGTGGAGGGAGGATGCAGAGGCTGTGTTGCAGTGGAGGGAGGATGCAGAGGCTTTGCTGCAGTGGAGGGAGGATGCAGAGGCTTTGTTGCAGTGGAGGCAGGATGCAGAGGCTTTGTTGCAGTGGAGGGAGGATGCAGATACTGTGTTGCAGTGGAGGGAGGATGCAGAGACTGTGTTGCAGTGGAGGGAGGATGCAGAGGCTTTGCTGCACAGTGGAGGGAGGATGCAGAGACTGTGTTGCAGTGGAGGGAGGATGCAGAGACTGTGTTGCAGTGGAGGGAGGATGCAGAGGCTTTGCTGCACAGTGGAGGGAGGTTGCAGAGGCTTTGTTGCAGTGGAGGGAGGATGCAGAGACTGTGTTGCAGTGGAGGGAGGATGCAGAGGCTGTGTTGCACAGTGGAGGGAGGATGCAGAGGCTTTGTTGCAGTGGAGGGAGGATGCAGAGGCTTTGTTGCACAGTGGAGGGAGGATGCAGAGGCTTTGTTGCAGTGGAGGGAGGATGCAGAGGCTTTGCTGCAGTGGAGGGAGGATGCAGAGACTGTGTTGCAGTGGAGCGAGGATGCAGAGACTGTGTTGCAGTGGAGGGAGGATGCAGAGGCTTTGCTGCAGTGGAGGGAGGATGCAGAGGCTTTGTTGCAGTGGAGGGAGGATGCAGAGGCTTTGCTGCAGTGGAGGGAGGATGCAGAGACTGTGTTGCAGTGGAGGGAGGTTGCAGAGACTGTGTTGCAGTGGAGGGAGGATGCAGAGGCTTTATTGCAGTGGAGGGAGGATGCAGAGACTGTGTTGCAGTGGAGGGAGGATGCAGAGGCTTTGTTGCTACATCCAAGGAGGTAACAGATAGACAGCAAGTGGAAGGACGAAGGATGGGGGTAGGAAGCTGGGCTGAGTGGTGCAGGCAATGGGTTGTGACTTGTGTTCATTTATTTAAAGGGCATATTATTTTATTATTTTTTTTTAAACTCTTTTATTATTATGTACAATTCCAAGTTATGTTGCTGGAAAATGTGATTTTGATCTCTGTCCTCCACAGTCCTGTCTAAACAGCTTCCAACAGGCTTCCATCTTGCTAGCGCTCCTGTGTGGTTCTGCTATTGGCATTTGTTTCTGGTTCTTTAGAGGTCATGTGATAATGTGACCTTTTTAACTTTTGACCTATAAGTGAACTCAACAGTTACAATGACGATTATGGCAAAACAACACTTGCCTACAAGCAAGATGGCAGCCTGTAAGATTGAATCATACTGTAACAGGGGAGATCCGGACTAACTGTCTGGCACATCCGTATTACTGCAGGTAGAGGGCAGCAGTCTCGTGGGATCTGCCTGTCAGTCATGGCGATGACACGGAGAGGTGGGGAAGAGGGTGTGTGTGCTTTCCCTCTCTCTGAGTGGCTGAGGGGCGGGCCTTGGGAGACTGCTCGGCCCATAAGAACTGGCTTGGTTGTGCAATAGGGTGGCCGTGTTGGGGGAAATACAGTGTCGCTGGCAGAAGAGGCCAGCGTGAAACAAGGAGCAGGCGAGCCCGGCTGAGGGGACAGCCTTTCATGAATAAATAAATACGTACCGAGGGGACGTGTAGAGGTAATACGGGAACACTGGCCAACCCCAGTGTATAGGCAGGACTGAGTGTAGGACGGAGACCTGTGCTGACCGGCTTAGCGGCAGTGGGGGCACTGCATAAGCAGCACTTTTGTTTGTAGTTTTATTACTGTGTTTTATTTTCCCTTTTTCTTTCGCCTTCTGTTTTCATTATTATTTTTGAGCACTTGAAGGTGCACGGATTGGGATACCTGTGTTGGTAACCCCGTGGTCCTGGTTTACTGTCGGTAGTATCCAGACCACGGACAACAGCGCCCTCTGTGGGCGAAACTAAATAAAAAAATAATAAGTAAAATAAATAAATCTGGGCACCTGTGCGGTGTTTGCCAACAAAATCTTCTGTCTCCCGTGTCAGTGAATACCCTCACCCTTCCACACATACAGAAAAATATTAAAGTAACAGAACACAGTACAAAAACTACACAATATATGTCATGGCAATGGCTATATGTCACCTTCCAAACTTACCAATCAATCAATCAATCAATAAAAAATATTGTTATATAGCGCCTTTCATGGCAAATCCATCTCAAAGCGCTTCACAATCAAGCAAGACCGAACAATAAAAGAATAAAAGTAAAATAAGACTCAAAATAAAAACTTAAGATGCTTTAACACTCCAAAGGCACGAGAGAACAAATAGGCCTTCAGCCAGAGAATCAGCATTTCCGATGATCCCTGGCAAAGTATTCCAGAGAGCCAGAGCATGGTGGGAAAAACTGCCACCCCCTAGAGTGACGTACCTAGACACTGGTGGAACCAGCAGCCCTGAATGTGTCAATCGCAACTGGCGGCCAGGGTGATATGGATGGAGCCGTTCTGATAGATATGTAGATCCAAGACCCCGAAGCGCTTTAAAGGTCAACAACAGAATTTTAAAAGTGAAGTTCAAGAAGATTTATGAGTGGAGTTACAAACTATGTAGACAGTAAGGTGGGAGTCACAGCTCAGGAGAGTCTGCCTTCAAGAACTGAAGAGCATTAACTGCTATCTAAAGCCCCCTGTGGAATTTACAGTCCGTGCATTGAAATATTCAAAAAGCCACACGGCTTATCTGTTAGGAACCTCTGATAATACAAAGATGCACAACGGATCCTGGCTCTTTGAGCATCGCACACATGGCATTGTTCTCTGAAGCTGGAGGTCGGGGATCAATCCTCACTCAGTCACGGCTTGGTTCCTTATATTATTAGAGTCCCTGAAGATTTTTCCTCCTATTTTTCAGAGCTAGAAACTATTATGGGGTTTTGCGTCATGGCAGAATGCTTTGAAGCAGCACGTACACGTTGATTGAAATGACATGCCGGGTCAGGGGCCAGATTAGTATGCTTTTGCAATCAGTATCACAATCAGGATGATGGAGATGGAGCAGAGAGAGCGGAGGCTGCCTCCGAGTCCATTGACGCGGTTCCTTGGTTGCAGGTGGTAATTGCAGCACCACAGTACCAGACATCTGCAACATGTGTGGACAGGATTATCAATCAGCACTGTTATTATGCAAATAGGGTCTGATTAACAATGGGAAGTCTGCGTTGACGAGTGAAAGGTGCCAGTACTTTATGATGTACTCGTAACACATTACATATGCTGGGTGTTTAGATTTCTTTTGTGATGAATGTCCTTCACTGGCAGCTGTGTTGGGAAAACATAGACAAGCATTATCATTGTAGACAATAAGAAAAACAAAGCATAAAAACATAGACGAGCATTATCATTGTAGACAATAAGAAAAACAAAGCATAAAAACATAGACGAGCATTATCATTGTAGACAATAAGAAAAACAAAGCATAAAAACATAGACGAGCATTATCATTGTAGACAATAAGAAAAACAAAGCATAAAAACATAGACGAGCATTATCATTGCAGACAATAAGAAAAACAAAGCATAAAAACATAGACGAGCATTATCATTGTAGACAATAAGAAAAACAAAGCATAAAAACATAGACGAGCATTATCATTGTAGACAATAAGAAAAACAAAGCATAAAAAGAATGTAAAAAAACGTAATTATATAAGAAATGTAGGTAACAATTTACATGAAGTGTTTTTAATTACTAATTACATAGTAGTTACATTGTAAATACACAATTACATAAGAAAGTTTACAAATGAGAGCAGGCCATTCAGCCCATCTTGCTTGTTTGGTTGTTAGTAGCTTATTGATCCCAGAATCTCATTAAGCAGCTTCTTGAAGGATCCCAGCGTGTCAGTTTCAACAACATAACTGGGGAGTTGGTTCCAGACCCTCACAATTCTCTGTGTAAAAAAGTGTCTCCTATTTTCTGTTCTGAATGCCCCTTTATCTAATCTCCATTTGTGACCCCCGTGTTCCTTGTTTCTTTTTTCAGGTCAAAAAAGTCCCCTGGGTCGACATTGTCTGTACCCTTTAGGATTTTGAATGCTTGAATCAGATCACTGCGTAGTCTTCTTTGTTCAAGACTGAATAGATTCAATTATTTTAGCCTGTCTGCATACGACATGCCTTTTAAACCCAGGATAATTCTGGTTGCTCTTCTTTCTAGAGCAGCAATATCCTTTTTGTAACGAGGTGACCAGAACTGAACACAATATTCTAGGTGTGGTCTTACTAATGCATTGTAAAGTTTTAATATTACTTCCCTTGATTTAAATTCAACACTTCTCACAATATATCCGAGCATCTTGTTGACCTTTTTTTATAGCTTCCTTCTTCAATTTCAGTATCTCCCATATAATATTTATAATGCACATTTTTATTGCCTGCATGCAATACTTTACACTTTTCTCTATTAAATGTAATTTGCCATGTGTCTGCCCAGTTCTGAATGCTGTCTAGATCATTTTGAATGACCTTTGCTGCTGCAACAGTGTTTGCCACTCCTCCTATTTTTGTGTTGTCTGCAAATTTAACAAGGTTGTTACTTGTTATTTTCAAATAACAACCGCAAAACAATTAGAAGAATGAGCCTGCTGCGATTACAGATGAGGTTAATGGTGATATGATTCTCGATTTAAGCCCTTTGTGTGTGTGTGCATTTTCTGGCAGATAGTCTGAATCAGTTTTTTTTGTTTTTAGCTTCTTCCATGTCTGAATGACCCACATGTTTTGCTTTCCATTCAGCTGTCTGTAGGTAACTCTGTGAGGTGAATCATCTTGTATCCAAGGGGGGCCTTCTTTGGCATTTATCTGAGGTATTTCCACCTGCACCCTCAAAAGACCACCGCCTGAGACCGGTTTCTATAATGGTGGAACAGAGAAATGTCTGAAAGCCAAAAAAATAAAATGATAATAAAGCCTTTGGCTATAACAATATAGATTGAAGGGTCTCTTTGAGCGCTCGAGAGAAGACGACAATGTAATGATGTAGTGTTGAAGACTTCATCCAAAGGTCACTTCCCCATGGACTGCATCTCTAACTGTGTCTCTCTGGGGAGGGATAACCAATCATTTTGCTTTTCAGAGTCTGTCTGTCTGGTATTAAAAAAAAAATGTTCAGCTTGGTAAGAACCTGGCAGTAAATTGATGTTTGAAATTCAAACCAGTCTGATTTTTAATTAGTTGTTTGTTTGTTTGTTTTTTTCTTGTCATGAAAAAGTAACTTCTTCATATAACAAAACTACCAGTGGGTTGTGGTACTTCTGACTCAGAGGGTGTGGTTTGAAGGACAGCAGCAGCTGCACATGCAGCCCAAGAGCAAGGCACTCAGACACCTCGCTCAATTTATTAAATTGGTTACACAGGAAGCATTCCGGTCGGTGTGTGACCTTCCCCAACAGTGTTCTGCCCAAAGAATCACTGTCTGATGTGGTGAGAGATGAGCAAGTCCTCCACACGGGCTTGGCTGCTAATTTGAGAAGGAGTTTGACTGCCTCGAGACATCTGGTAGAAAACTTTGAAAACATTTCTGACAGGTAATGAATATCATACAAAATGAACAGACTGCCTCGCTCCCCAGCTTTCGTTGTCATTGTACATCACAGTCTGTTTAAAAAGAAAGTTGGGCTCTCCCTCTACACCCACTCTACCTTTTCTATTTGTCAACAAATGCAAGAAAAGCGCCTAGCTAGCTGGAAGCAGTTTATTTCCTAGGTAACCGTGGGCTCTAATGAACAATTGCTATGGTAACCCAGTTCCTGCTTTCTATCCTTTGTAGGTAAAACACGACATTTCCTTTATAACTGAGATAAGAAGCGTTTTACACGAAGATCTGTTTTTTTTTAATTGTCTGATGTGCCAGTATTTCTGGCATGTCCCTACACACAGTACTCACATGCCATCCTATACATGCCACCCTATATATAAGCACAAAGATCATGGCTTATGTAATGTACATGTACTGTATAATGCTTTTTCAATGCTTTGCAAGCATCTAACTGCGTCTGTCTGGTAATGCTTCCAGCCCTGCACGGTACAGCAGCAGCTTCACGCACTTCTACATAGATACAGACAGACGGCCAGACGCACAGATTGCAACATCACCATGCCAAGTTTTGACGACAGAATATGAATTGGTTGTCAATAGTAATCCAGGGTGTCCCATAAATCAGACGTCGGGGATATACTTCTTATTGTTGGTTGTGTCTCATTTTTTTCAATTGTGAAATGCATTCTGATGATGGGGTGGCTGCCCAGATTTAACAGACAACAGCGAACATCCTAATAGTATTTGATATTGCCTATGTTGTCTGATTTATGGGAAACCCTGTAAAATACACTTTTAATTTAACATATGGCTGCAGATCAATGCTACCAAATAAGTATCAATAATATCTATAGAATTAAGTTGACTAAAAACATTATACAGTATATTTCAAATCTTTAAAAAAAAGTAGTTTCGATGTTTAAATGTAGATTTAGTTGCATTTGGCTTTGGTGATGCTGCATCATTCAGACAGTATAAACACATGCAGAACTGTCCTTTGCAGTTTGACATTTGTGTTAACAGTTTGGCACAGTTTGTATTTGGCTGCCCCTTGTGGCTTTCCATTATGCTGGAGCTTCTTACTCTGGCTCACTTGGGCACGGTGTAAACAGGCTTAAGATAGTGCTCAAAATATAAAAGTGACAGAAGACCGGGGGTGTTGGGAAGCTGCTTTTATCATCAACCGTCTGGTTTATTTGGAGTAATGGTTATAATGTATTCTCTTCGCTTCAGCGCTCAGGTTCATTCCGCGGCAACCTTTGCTCAAAAGGACATGCCATGTTGGCCATGTTGGCCCTGGTCTGGGCTTGTTTTCTGAAACTCATGTCCTTTATGGCCTCTTCTGGGTCCCTCACAATTTTACATGAGGTATTGGCAAATCTCCATGGAAACCATAGCTGTTTCTTTAATATTTTCTTTCATTTTCCTTGCACAAGTGTGTGTGTAGTGTGACAGGATGACTGGGCGGTGACGTCACGGCAGAAGCAGGAACAAAAACGACAGAGAGGTGGAGTTTGGTGGAGCTGAGCGAATGGTTGTAACAGAAACACACAAAACACAGGACACGGCACTTACGCCAAAATAAATAGATAAACAAAAACGGACTATACAGTAAACAGACGAACAGACAAACACGGTGAGTAAGAAAACACTTATTATTCTTCTTATTATATTTTAGTTATCCTCCTCTACACACCCGTTCTCCACTCACCGAACACACAACCCCGAGTGAGTGAAAACATGCAGCTTTTATGCAGTTGTACCGAGACTCGATTGCTAGTCAATCATTCAATTGGAATCTCGGTACAACTGCACGTGAATTAATTAAAGTGCAATTCCCCGTGCTCACATATTACTTTTTACTTGCACGTGATGTGATGTGCCATCCTCGTGCCTAAATACAAATATAAAATTTAAACACACGTGAAACACAGACCCGCTTATATCCCGTGTACCAATGCCTATACACCAACACTTACACACAACACGTAACATATAACATACACAGGGGGGCACTTGCCACAGTAGACACTGAAAAGCAGGCACTGCAAGGTTAGCCAAGGCAACCCCAGGCATCTGAATAAAAGTTTGCGATTAATCAACTACAAAGTCTCTTAGGAATTTGAATTACCATGGAAACTCACCCAAATTAGCCAATCAGGATTATCTCTGTTGCTCAGTATTCCTTGTCTTCTTGTGTTAGCAGCAGGTTTTAGAGGACGCTCACAACACATTTAACCCTTTTAACTGTACTTGTAAAGATGCTTTGTTTTTTAAAAAGGAGGCCTTATTTTTAAATGCTTCTTTTGATAAAGATGCAGAGATGCGGGCTCATGCTTTTGTTATTTCTTGGTTAGATTATTGTAGTGCTTTGTTTGCTCGTCTTCACCATTCAAAATTGTGTCGCCTCCAACTGGAAGCGAGTATCCAACTAAAATGGTTCTTCGAGTATAAAATATGCTTTGTGCTGTCTTTGCCCTTCTTGCATCTCCAACTTTAAAAGCCTTCTGGTGAGTTATTTGCCCTGGAGTGTTACGTTGTCTTAGGCCAAGAGGTAAAAAAAGAGGTTGGTTCAAAAAACTATTAAAGTTGTAAATCCAGCTTTTGTGCTTTCTGCCAAGTCTATGATGACAAACCTGGGACACAAGTAAAAGCCTGTTGTTACACTGCGGTATGCATAGGTGGCAGTATTGCAGAGGACTAAACCTTTATCTGGGGATTACACAGCCTTTTGATTTTGCTGTATCTACTGAGCATCAGTTGTTAATAGCGTTGCAAAGCTGCCTGGAACCCCGTTCAGCATGCGAGTGCTGCTTCAGGCTGAGTCAAGTAAATGGGATGTTAATGGGCATGCTGTGGTGTTAGTGGATTTAAATTCATAGTCATTTCTTTGCTTTGCAGCTTGTGAATCACCGTACCTATATACATAGTGGGACCTGCTTCATCAAATTAACTATTACATGCAAAGCAAACCCAATGAACTAAATCCATTAAATAGGTTTGAAAAAACAATGGCATTGAATGTGTTGTGCTTAAAGGACACATAAGGACCATTTTTGTTTATGTAAGGTGTGTGTATTGTTTATTTATTTTTTTTATTTACATTTTGACCACTTTTTTAAACTTTTAAATTGCATTCCCTGCCTCAAGATGGCTTCCCATGTACCCACATGGACCTCTCAGAACTACATTTCCCATCATCCTCCTGCTCACTGGTAAATCCATCTCAGTTACTTATATGAGCAGGGGAGTGATGGGAAATGTAGTAAACAATACACACACCTTACGTAAACAGTTGTAGCCACACGTGGGAACATGTAACACAATAAAATAAAAAGGTCCTCATGTACCCGTTAAAACCTATATATATATAGTAAATCAGCCGGCACTCACGGTCGATCATTGCCCCTTTAAATTACTGACCCAGACACAAGAAATTGATTTTTCTAATGCGCTGACGCACTATTTTAATAAACATTCTGATTATGTGTAAGTGCACATGTATTGACTAAGTAACTACTATGTAGATAGACAGTAATTAGAGGGACTTAATGTTACAAAAAAAAACATGTATTCTATTTGTAACAATTGTATCAAACAATAACAGCAACAATATAGCTATTGAGAAATGGTAGAAACAAACTCTTATCCTTTTCTTTTCTTTCAATTCAAAGTGTGTTATTGATTCATTCTCAGGGTCCACTGATTTGACACTAATCTTTATTACAACAGTGTGGGTCTGTCGGGTTGTCTGACACCATAACATTATTGCCTCGTTAATGGAATAAGTAACCTATATGTAAATTACGCTATAACGTGGGGCCCCCAGCAGAATTGGGGCCCCGCGAGGTCGATGTTTGTTTGGGAAGCTTTACAATAACTACATGCGGGCGGGCGGATGGGCCCACACACACAGGAAGAGGGGTGCTCAGAAGCTTGCTTTCGGTTCATTTTGTTCTTTTATGACGGCTAAGCATTTCTTTCTCAATTACAGCATACCTGGTCTCTGAGTCTCTCACGCAAGCAGCTTCCTGCTGATGTACAAACAATACCAAACCCCACATGCCCTCTACCTCCTGGGAGATCCGTCCCTAGTCCTACTACATCAGAGGCATCAGTCTGCAGATAAAATGTATGAATCAGGCTCAATTTACGTATTCATTTATTTCAGTTTTAGGGCCAATTTAGACCTGTCTTGTCTCAAATGTGCATAGCATGCCTCTTTAAATTTTAGAAACTTTCCTTTTTCATTTGGGGGTTGGAATTTTAGAAGAAAAGACGGCAGGCTGAAGGAAATTCAAAATGCGCATGTGTGCAGCCGACAAGAACTGTTAAGTCCATAGTGTTTGTTTCTCTTGCTACGCAAAAAAAGTAAAGAACAGAAAAGTTATTCCCTTTTTTTGTTAAACAACATTGTTTTGTTCTATTGCATGCAATATGACTACTGGTCCGTAGAAGGAATCTATGAACAGGTTTTGAAAAAAAAACGTTTTTGTTTTGCTATATATATATATAATTCTGCTGATTTTGTATATATTAGCTGCTGGACTTTTTGGTAAACTAATAAAACCACTGACCCATTAACCTCAGTGGATGTTATATTATGCACTTGCTAATGTTTGTTTGTACTTTACTGCCTGGGACTGAAGCTTTTTTTTATGTCTGTGATCCAGATTACATCATTTTGTGTTCTATGCTCTCACGGATGTTTGAATGTTAATTAAAATGATCATTAACAACAGTGAGATTTAATTATTATCACTCACATGTGGTTTCTGTTATATGGTACAAGGCAATAAAGTCATGCACAGTTTAACAAGCCTCATGCCCAGCAATGATCAGCAAAGACAAATGCCTACATAAAGTGCTCAGATAAGTTATCTAATTTAATTCAAAGACGCTTCCTCGTTATAATTGATTGGTACTGAAAAAAGCATAGATTGATAATAAAGTAAAAGTTAGGAAATATCATCTTGCAATTAACAGGTTACTACGATGTTGTGTACAGTGCACTCACATATTTCAAACTTTGCATATAATTTGCATCAAATAAAAGTGCCTAATTTTGGCTTGAAACTGGAAAATTAATGGTTTCCATGCACAGGCATGATGGGAAATATAGTATAGTGACAGCATCTGTATTTGTCACCTTTTTTTGTGCAAACTCCATGTCCAAATATGTATTTAAGACAAATAAAACCATGCTCAGTTCTTCTCAGTCCTGTGAAAGAGCTGGCTGGAAATGTCTCCTCCATGTTCAATAACACCATTCGCCATAATATGCAAGCGTAGGGCCCCCACGTCATTTAATCTGGCCATGTAAGTAATACAATTATAATGTCAATATAAAAAAAAAAAAAACTAAACTAAAAATCATTTTAGCAATAATAAATACATTTAAATGGACAATTTATTGTAATGAATAAAGTTATTACTGTTTTTAGCTTTGATATATTTGTTCCAATAAACATTTCTGGCAGTTCAATATTACATTTGCAAATTCCAATTTGAAACTTAATTTAGGCTTTTATTAACAATTACATAGATCCTTCTGGTGGAGAGTTCTTCAAGGCGCTTGGATCTTTATTAGGAGAATAGGGGCCCTGATTTAAAGCAAGTGCAAAGGCAGAGGCACATTTTCTGAGATGAATAGAACCATTACAACGGTAAGAAACAACTTTGGGCCAATTACCTGCCCTCCTGTAGCACGCTACCTCGTGCTCCAAGTGGTAACATGTTACACCCGAACGGTGTGGTAGTAATGAATAAAGACACTGGAGAGGTCACTATTCATTGCCAAGTCAACTTTATTCCTGAAACAATGGAGAATCAAACAGGTCAGTGAGGCTATCATCAGTCTTGGTGCTCTGAGTTTATATCTCTCCCCAGCACCGCTGCTGACAATATCTGGTATATACAGGGGTGTGATGACAGGAACAACAACTTATACAGTACAATGTGAATGTAAAGATAAAGAAGACAGTGCTGATATGTCACGCCATACCATGCTGGCTGGCCTGCTTTTATTCTTACTGAAGCTAGATACTGCCTAAGGCCCATCGCTGTGCTTTTACAAAAAGTCTATGAAGCTTTTGACGTTACTGCAAACACATTTAGCCAATAAAGATGGCAGCTTTTTATTAGTCCTGTTATGTGTTTGCCTGAGCTGCAGACCAGTCAGGTCTTATTTGCAGTGAGACTCGTTCATTTAAGAAGATGAATGCCACTGTATTTTAATGAGGGTATTCCCTTATGTCACTTCAGATTTTTTTCAAACTCATCTGGATGTTCTGACCATACTATCTCTGAAACTAGAAAGAGCTGAGCTCAGATGAAGTGTCTAATTGGAAAGATACTTTCCAGGAGTGCAATTATAAGGAAAAGAGACAAGTTATGGTGGTTCATTTTCACAGGGTGTACAGTTAGAAAGCTATTCAGTCTGTGAACTATGACCAGATCAGCCCCTGTGACCCGACCACAGAGCAGTTCCATGTAGGGCCCTTTTATATGGAGTTGGTTTCCAAGTGTGGTGCTAATTGAACTATGGTTTGGATTGTTTTCATGCATTTGTGAGCGTAGTTTAGTGCGGGAGAGACGTCTGGTTTGGTTATTTTCTCGATGCCTGAGATAATCAGCTAGGGTTTGTTTTAAGTGAACTGAAGTCTGTTAGTTAGGACACTTGCGGGTTTCTTTTCTGACCAGGAGAACAGAGCGCCCCCTTCACTGTGATTACCACTAGAAGATATGTGCTTTATGAAGGGAACTGCAGAATAATTATGACCAGGAGAACAGAGCAACCCCTTCACTGTGATTACCACTAGAAGATATGTGCTTTATGTAGGGAACTGCAGAATAATTATGACCAGGGGAACAGAGCACCCCCTTCACTGTGATTACCACTAGAAGATATGTGCTTTATGTAGGGAACTGCAGAATAATTATGACCAGGGGAACAGAGCACCCCCTTCACTGTGATTACCACTAGAAGATATGTACTTTATGTAGGGAACTGCAGAATAATTATGACCAGGAGAAAAGAGCACCCCCTTCACTGTGATTACCACTAGAAGATATGTGCTTTATGTAGGGAACTGCAGAATAATTATGACCAGGAGAAAAGAGCACCCCCTTCACTGTGATTACCACTAGAAGATATGTGCTTTATGTAGGGAACTGCAGAATAATTATGACCAGGGGAACAGAGCACCCCCTTCACTGTGATTACCACTAGAAGATATGTACTTTATGTAGGGAACTGCAGAATAATTATGACCAGGAGAAAAGAGCACCCCCTTCACTGTGATTACCACTAGAAGATATGTGCTTTATGTAGGGAACTGCAGAATAATTATGACCAGGAGAACAGAGCGCCCCCTTCACTGTGATTACCACTAGAAGATATGTACTTTATGTAGGGAACTGCAGAATAATTATGACCAGGAGAAAAGAGCACCCCCTTCACTGTGATTACCACTAGAAGATATGTGCTTTATGTAGGGAACTGCAGAATAATTATGACCAGGAGAACAGAGCGCCCCCTTCACTGTGATTACCACTAGAAGATATGTGCTTTATGTAGGGAACTGCAGAATAATTTTACCGCAAATTGTCATTAGCATGATTTCATTTTCAAATAGTAGAAACACACCCAATAAAGTTACCATCCCAGAAATAAACAACTTAGTCATTTCATTAAGGGGCTTGTGATTCGTCTAAAATTGTTTATTATTCATTTTAGAAATGTACACAGAAAATGGGCTGATGATGATTTGGAGTGTTTATCATCCTTATCATACTCGTTGTCATGATGATGATTCAGAGTGTTTATCATCCTTATCATACTCGTTGTCATGATGATGATTCAGAGTGTTTATCATCCTTATCATACTCGTTCTCATGATGATGATTCAGAGTGTTTATCATCCTTATCATACTCGTTGTCATGATGATGATTCAGAGTGTTTATCATCCTTATCATACTCGTTCTCATGATGATGATTCAGAGTGTTTATCATCCTTATCATACTCGTTCTCATGATGATGATTTGGAGTGTATCATCCTTATCATACTCGTTCTCATGATGATGATTTGGAGTGTATCATCCTTATCATACTCATTCTCATGATGATGATTCAGAGTGTTTATCATCCTTATCATACTCGTTCTCATGATGATAATTTGGAGTGTTTATCATCCTTATCATACTCGTTCTCATGATGATGATTCAGAGTGTTTATCATCCTTATCATACTCGTTGTCATGATGATGATTCAGAGTGTTTATCATCCTTATCATATTCGTTCTCATGATGATGATTCAGAGTGTTTATCATCCTTATCATATTAATTCTCATGATGATGATTCAGAGTGTTTATCATCCCTATCATATTCGTTCTCATGATGATGATTCAGAGTGTTTATCATCCTTATCATACTCGCTCTCATGATGATGATTCAGAGTGTTTATCATCCCTATCATATTCGTTCTCATGATGATGATCTGGAGTGCTTATCATTCTTATCATATTCGTTCTCATGATGATGATTTGGAGTGTTTATCATCCTTATCATACTCGTTGTCATGATGATGATTCAGAGTGTTTATCATCCTTATCATATTCGTTCTCATGATGATGATTCAGAGTGTTTATCATCCTTATCATATTCGTTCTCATGATGATGATTCAGAGTGTTTATCATCCCTATCATATTCGTTCTCATGATGATGATTCAGAGTGTTTATCATCCTTATCATACTCGTTCTCATGATGATGATTCAGAGTGTTTATCATCCCTATCATATTCGTTCTCATGATGATGATCTGGAGTGCTTATCATCCTTATCATACTCATTCTCATGATGATGATTCGGAGTGTTTATCATCCTTATCATACTCGTTCTCATGATGATGATTTGGAGTGTATCATCCTTATCATACTCGTTCTCATGATGATGATTTGGAGTGTATCATCCTTATCATATTCGTCCTCATGATGATGATTTGGAGTGTTTATCATCCTTATCATACTCGTTCTCATGATGATGATTTGGAGTGTTTATCATCCTTATCATACTCATTCTCATGATGATGATTCAGAGTGTTTATCATCCTTATCATACTCGTTCTCATGATGATGATTTGGAGTGTATCATCCTTATCATACTCGTTCTCATGATGATGATTTGGAGTGTATCATCCTTATCATATTCGTTCTCATGATGATGATTTGGAGTGTTTATCATCCTTATCATACTCGTTCTCATGATGATGATTCGGAGTGTTTATCATACTCGTTCTCATGATGATGATTCAGAGTGTTTATCATACTCGTTCTCATGATGATGATTTGGAGTGTATCATCCTTATCATACTCGTTCTCATGATGATGATTTGGAGTGTATCATCCTTATCATATTCGTCCTCATGATGATGATTTGGAGTGTTTATCATCCTTATCATACTCGTTCTCATGATGATGATTTGGAGTGTTTATCATCCTTATCATACTCATTCTCATGATGATGATTCAGAGTGTTTATCATCCTTATCATACTCGTTCTCATGATGATGATTTGGAGTGTATCATCCTTATCATATTCGTTCTCATGATGATGATTTGGAGTGTTTATCATCCTTATCATACTCATTCTCATGATGATGATTTGGAGTGTTTATCATCCTTATCATACTCATTCTCATGATGATGATTCAGAGTGTTTATCATACTTATCATACTCGTTCTCATGATGATGATTCAGAGTGTTTATCATCCCTATCATATTCGTTCTCATGATGATGATCTGGAGTGCTTATCATCCTTATCATATTCGTTCTCATGATGATGATTCAGAGTGTTTATCATCCTTATCATACTCGTTCTCATGATGATGATTCAGAGTGTTTATCATCCTTATCATACTCGTTCTCATGATGATGATTTGGAGTGTTTATCATCCTTATCATACTCGTTCTCATGATGATGATTCAGAGTGTTTATCATACTTATCATACTCGTTCTCATGATGATGATTCAGAGTGTTTATCATCCCTATCATATTCGTTCTCATAATGATGATCTGGAGTGCTTATCATCCTTATCATATTCGTTCTCATGATGATGATTCAGAGTGTTTATCATCCTTATCATACTCGTTCTCATGATGATGATTCAGAGTGTTTATCATCCTTATCATACTTGTTCTCATGATGATGATTTGGAGTGCTTATCATCCTTATCATACTCGTTCTCATGATGATGATTCAGAGTGTTTATCATACTCGTTGTCATGATGATGATTCAGAGTGTTTATCATCCTTATCATACTCGTTCTCATGATGATGATTCAGAGTGTTTATCATCCTTATCATACTCGTTCTCATGATGATGATTCAGAGTGTTTATCATCCTTATCATACTCGTTCTCATGATGATGATTCAGAGTGTTTATCATCCTTATCATACTCGTTCTCATGATGATGATTCAGAGTGTTTATCATCCTTATCATATTCGTTCTCATGATGATGATTTGGAGTGTTTATCATCCTTATCATATTCGTTCTCATGATGATGATTTGGAGTGCTTATCATCCTTATCATACTCGTTCTCATGATGATGATTCAGAGTGTTTATCATACTCGTTGTCATGATGATGATTCAGAGTGTTTATCATCCTTATCATACTCGTTCTCATGATGATGATTTGGAGTGTATCATCCTTATCATATTCGTTCTCATGATGATGATTTGGAGTGTTTATCATCCTTATCATACTCATTCTCATGATGATGATTTGGAGTGTTTATCATCCTTATCATACTCATTCTCATGATGATGATTCAGAGTGTTTATCATACTTATCATACTCGTTCTCATGATGATGATTTGGAGTGTTTATCATCCTTATCATACTCATTCTCATGATGATGATTCAGAGTGTTTATCATACTTATCATACTCGTTCTCATGATGATGATTCAGAGTGTTTATCATCCCTATCATATTCGTTCTCATGATGATGATCTGGAGTGCTTATCATCCTTATCATATTCGTTCTCATGATGATGATTCAGAGTGTTTATCATCCTTATCATACTCGTTCTCATGATGATGATTCAGAGTGTTTATCATCCTGTGACAGAAATATAATGAGTTCTGGTGATAAATCTTCCTCCCGACCTGTGAGGGCGCTAAAGAACGGGAGGAGAAGTATCTGGAAGGGCTGGCCTGACAGTTCGTTTCCGGGCCGGAAGTGGGTCAGCCTGGAAGGAAGCGAGACTCTGTTGTAAGACCGTTTTGACTTGAAAGGTAAACGAGGGCAGCTGCAAGTAATAAGGCAGCTGCAACCGCTTACCTAGATATCATACGGGATTACATATAGGGCCAGGGTAACGCTGATCTTTTCCTTCGCTTGGGGTTAAAGCGTGAGGAGAGAAGGACTGAGAGAGGAGCTCTCAGAATATAGGAATACCAGTGTTACGTGTTGTTTCTGTCTGTTTGTAATTGTCTGTCTTTGTTGCACCACTAGACAGTTAAGGCACACCTCCGAGCTGTCGCCAGGAAAGCACTATCCGAGCACCACTGCACAGAGCACCTGCACGCTTTGGATTCACCCAGGACTGGTGACCGTGCTTTTGTTTTGTTCAGAAACTGTATAACAATTATTCACGCCCCCGCTTTACACATTGTTGTGTACTGCCGGGATATATTATTTGACGGTCGCCAGACCTGGAAACAGCACAATAAACACTTGTTCACTGAATTACCGTTGTCTGTTTGTCACTCCTGCCTCGCATCACCGCTACACCTGTTCCCTTCACTAGCCACTTTGCCACACGTGGTGTCAGATCCGGGATTATGGATCGCAACGCACTGGCGGAGCTGCTGCAGGCGCTGGAGAGCAGACGCGACGCAGAGGAGAGAAGGAGGGAGGAGCGCTACACGGCGCCATTGAACGGGTAGGGCTGGCCGCTGCCGCAGTGACGGCCCCTACCCCAACACCGCAGATGTCGCCCGAAGGCACGGGCGATGAAGATGTCGGCGGAGGATGACCCGAAGCGCATTTGGTGGCGCTCGAGCGGCTGGCTACCGCGGCGGCTTGGCCGCTGGAATTCTGGGCTAGCCAGTTGGGACCCTGCCTGATCGGGAGGCTCAGGCAGCCTACCAAGCGATGAGCGATCATCACGCCACCGAGTACGACCTGGTCAAACAGGCTATCCTCCGCCGCCTGAACATAACAACGGAGACCCACCGGGCGCGGTTTAGGGAGTACCGAGAGCCCCAGAGACACGCCCCAGGGTGGTGGCAGAGCGGTTGTGCGACCACATGGTGCATTGGCTGACCCCAGGGAAGAAGACCGCCCAGCAGATGGGGAAGCCATTGTGATAGAGCAATTCTGCCATGTGGTCGGCGCCAAACCCAGGCGTGGATACGGCGCCACAACCCTGACACCCTGGAGGAGGCGGTCAAGCTGGCAGAAGATTTCGAGGACTCCCTGACTTCTGCCCGGTCGGGATCCTATCGCCCCTGCCCTTCGGAGCAGTCGACCTCTCCCTCCCTCTCCTCCAACACCACCACCCTCGCTCCCGGGACCCAGACCTCCGAGAGCCGACCCCATTGGGCCCCTTGCCTCCCCCATGGAGACCAAGGTTGGCCCCCAGCTGGGGTAGAGGTGCTGCCCTGCCCCGCTGCCATACCAGCAACGGGACAGATTCATACCCTATGCCCCTCTGTCCCTCCTATCTGTTTTAGGTGCCACCAGCCGGGACATCTGGCCAGGTCATGCCCCGCTGCCATGGAGTGTGACGTGGCCGCGTGCAATTGGGCACCTGAAACTGGTAAGTGTGGGGAAAATGGTCGGGAGGGGCCTTGTTTAATCAATGTTGTTTTAGGGAATGTGAAAACCCACGCATTAGTGGACACAGGGTGTGCGCAAACCTTGATTAGGACAGCTCTCCTGGGCGGTGTGTCGTGGCGGCCACAAGGTCAGGTGGCCATCTCCTGTATCCATGGAGACACGGCGGCATACCCCACAGTAAAGTATATTTATCGGTAGGACCGATAAAACGTCACCTTGTAGTCGGGTGGCGGAAAGGTTGCCACACCCAGTTATTCTGGGCCGAGACTGGCCAAAATTCAGAGATTTGATACAAAAATGGCAGTCTCAGCCACACACGTAAACGTGGCAGAAAAAACAAAAGGAACGGATTGGTGATGTGTTTCCTTTTCACACTGAAATGTTTTCCCTCTTTTCCGCCCTAGAAAAACAAATAAGGAGAGACGGACCGCAAAATGGGAGGGAGCGCTTTTGAGACAAGGCTGGGGTCTGGTGGGAGAGTGCTGCAATGGTAACAAACGCCAGTCGAAGGGAGTGGGAACGCAGTGTGACCGAGAGAGCGAGGTTACTGGGCCGACTAGGGCAGAGGTTATTCCAGCCCCTCTCAATGTACCGACCCGTGGTACTCAAGCGCTGACCTAGTGTGGGGCCAACATAACGACCCGCCACTGGTGCACGCTTGGGGCAGGTCCGTCCATTGAAGGTAAGGATGTTGATGGCGCTGGGCGCTAGTATACCCACATTTCAGTATCAAGGGGCAATTACTGTATAGGGTAAACCTAGCCGCGGGCACAGGACAGCCTGTAACACAATTGTTGGTTCCCCGCCTTGTCGGACCGAGGTCATGAGGCTGGCGATGATATCCCTTTTGCGGGCACCTCGGAGCCGAGAAGACGAGGGAACGGATATTGGCTCGATTCTATTGGCTGGGTCTTCATACTGATGTGTCGAGATATGTAGCCACATGCCCAGACTGCCAGCGAGTAGCGCCGGTCGAAGGCGCCCGCCTTTGGTCCCACTGCCGATTATTTCCACTCCTTTCGAGCGCATTGCAATGGACATAGTGGGCCCTTTGCTACCTTCTGACTCCGGTATACGATATATTAGTGGTGGTGGATTATGCAACGCGATACCCGGAGGCAGTTCCATTGAGGTCCACTAGTGCCGCTGCAATAGCCACTGAGTTAGCGCAGATTATGGCTAGAGTAGGGATCCCCAAGGAGATTTTGACCGATCACGGAACCAATTTTTGTCCAACACGCTACAGCAGGTGTACAAAATATTGAAAATACGTCCCATCAGGACATCCGCTTATCATCCACAAACGGACGGTCTGGTGGAACGCTTTAATCAGACCTTAAAGTCGATGCTGAGGCGATTTGTAACACAAGAGCAGAAACATTGGGCATCGCTTCTCCCTACCTCCTTTTCGCAGTAAGAGAAGTGCCACAGAGTTCAACAGGGTTCTCCCCTTTGAGCTCCTGTACGGCCGGCAGCCTCGCGGCATTCTTGACCTGCTGAGAGAGGGGTGGGAGGAGCACAAAGGCTCGTCCAAAAATGTAGTGAAGTATGTGCTCCTACTAAGAGATCGCCTGGATTTGGTCGGTCGCTTGGCCCAGGACAACCTCAGATCGGCTCAGCACCGACAGCAGCAGCATTACAACAAAATGCACGGATTCGAACCTTTCGACCAGGGGACAAGGTAATGCTGCTACTTCCCTCATCAGAATCGAAACTGTGTGCTAAATGGCAGGGGCCGTATGAGGTGATTCGGGCTATAGGGAAAGTAAATTATGAAATTAGACAGCCCGATCGCCGGAATGAACGTGAAATTTACCATGTTAATTTGTTAAAGCCCTGGCAGGCAAGGGAGGTCTTATTTATAGCCCCAGGCAATATGGAGGATGATTTAGGCCCCTGTCCAGAGACCCCGAGCACAAGAGCGATTTCCATGGGGAACAATTGGTTCCAGATCAGCAAAAAGAACTGCGTAAGCTTATTGAGAAATTCAGCGATGTTTTTCTGACGTGCCCGCAGAACAAACTTAGTTGAATATGACATTATCTCTCCACCAGGTGTCGCAGTGCGAGAGAGACCGCATCGGATCCCGGAAAGTCGACGAAGTGGCGCTCGCAAAGAGGTATGGGATATGCTCGAGCTTGGGGTGATTGAACCTTCCAGGAGCGAGTGGTGCAGTCCTATTGTCATAGTGGCTAAGAAAGACGGCACCAACCGCTTCTGCGTTGATTTCCGTAAGGTAAACGCTATTGCTAAGTTCGATGCGTATCCCATGCCTCGGTCGACGAACTTTTAGACAGACTGGGAAAAGCGAGGTTTATTTCCACTCTGGACCTGACGAAGGGATACTGGCAAATCCCTTTAACCCGCAGCTCCAGAGAGAAAACCGCATTTTCAACACCAGAAGGGCTGTTCCACTTTAAAACCATGCCATTTGGGCTACATGGTGCGCCCGCTGCCTTTCAGAGACTGATGGACCAGGTTTTACGCCCACATCATGAATATGCAGCAGCGTATATTGATGACGTGGTGATTTACAGCTCCACCTGGCGAGAGCATTTGGCTAGGGTTGCAGCCGCTCTTCAGTCTCTAAGGGCAGCCCGGCTGACAGCTAACTTAAGGAAATGTGCGCTTGCAAAACAAGAAACTCAATATTTGGGATTTTTAATGGGAAATGGAAGGGTGAGACCTGTGGTCACTAAAATCCAGGCTTTGGTTGATGCAGCGATCCCCAAAACCAAGACTCAGGTGAGGTCACTACTGGGCTTAGCCGGTTATTACCGCCGTTTCATCCCCGAGTACGCCACAGTGGTTAACCCGTTAGTTGACCTCACCAAAAGAGTGCCCCAAATTTAATCAAATGGTCAGCTGAGTGTCAGGGGCGTTTGATACGATTAAGCATAGACTTTGCCAGGCCCCCACTCTTATTACTCCAGATTTCACCAAGAGATTCATCCTCCACACCGACGCATCGGATGTAGGTTTGGGTGCTGTCTTGTCTCAAAAGGTAGATGGAGTAGAACACCCGATACTGTACATCAGTAAAAAGATGCTACCTCGAACGCAACTACTCAGAAGTCGAAAAGGAGTGTTTAGCCATTAAATGGGCTACTCACTCTTTACGATACTACCTGCTGGGACACTCATTTGATCTGGTCACAGACCACGCCCCACTCAAGTGGTTAAGCACAATGAAGGACAGCAATGCCCGGATAACTCGGTGGTATCTGGCATTGCAGCCCTTCATGTACCATATGGTACACCGTGCAGGAAAGACCACCAAAATGCGGATTATTTTTCCCGGAGGGGAGTAATGGGAAAGGTAGATTTAGCCGAGTGTTCCTTCGGCTCCACTCTGAGCGGTGGGATATGTGACAGAAATATAATGAGTTCTGGTGATAAATCTTCCTCCCGACCTGTGAGGGCTTAAAGAACGGGAGGAGAAGTATCTGGAAGGGCTGGCCTGACAGTTCGCTTCCGGGCCGGAAGTGGGTCAGCCTGGAAGGAAGCGAGACTCTGTTGTAAGACCGTTTTGACTTGAAAGGTAAACGAGGGGCAGCTGCAAGTAATAAGGCAGCTGCAACCGCTTACCTAGATATCATACGGGATTACATATAGGGGCCAGGGTAACGCTGATCTTTTCCTTCGCTTGGGGTTAAAGCGTGAGGAGAGAAGGACTGAGAGAGGAGCTCTCAGAATATAGGAATACCAGTGTTACGTGTTGTTTCTGTCTGTTTGTAATTGTCTGTCTTTGTTGCACCACTAGACAGTTAAGGCACACCTCCGAGCTGTCGCCAGGAAAGCACTATCCGAGCACCACTGCACAGAGCACCTGCACGCTTTGGATTCACCCAGGACTGGTGACCGTGCTTTTGTTTTGTTCAGAAACTGTATAAAAATTATTCACGCCCCCGCTTTACACATTGTTGTGAACTGCCGGGGATATATTATTTGACGGTCGCCAGACCTGGAAACAGCACAATAAACACTTGTTCACTGAATTACCGTTGTCTGTTTGTCACTCCTGCCTCGCATCACCGCTACACCTGTTCCCCTTCACTAGCCACTTTGCCACACATCCTTATCATACTCGTTCTCATGATGATGATTTGGAGTGTTTATCATCCTTATCATACTCGTTCTCATGATGATGATTCAGAGTGTTTATCATACTTATCATACTCGTTCTCATGATGATGATTCAGAGTGTTTATCATCCCTATCATATTCGTTCTCATAATGATGATCTGGAGTGCTTATCATCCTTATCATATTCGTTCTCATGATGATGATTCAGAGTGTTTATCATCCTTATCATACTCGTTCTCATGATGATGATTCAGAGTGTTTATCATCCTTATCATACTCGTTCTCATGATGATGATTTGGAGTGCTTATCATCCTTATCATACTCGTTCTCATGATGATGATTCAGAGTGTTTATCATCCTTATCATACTCGATTACATATAGCCAGGGTAACGCTGATCTTTTCATCGCTTGGGGTTAAAGCGTGAGGAGAGAAGGACTGTGAGAGGAGCTCTCAGAATATAATACCAGTGTTACGTGTTGTTTCTGTCTGTTTGTAATTGTCTGTCTTTGTTGCACCACTAGACAGTTAAGGCACACCTCCGAGCTGTCGCCAGGAAAGCACTATCCGAGCACCACTGCACAGAGCACCTGCACTTTTGGATTCACCCAGGACTGGTGACCGTGTTTTGTTTTGTTCAGAAACTGTATAACAATTATTCACGCCCCGCTTTACACATTGTTGTGAACTGCCGGGATATATTATTTGACGGTCGCCAGACCTGGAAACAGCACAATAAACACTTGTTCACTGAATTACCGTTGTCTGTTTGTCACTCCTGCCTCGCATCACCGCTACACCTGTTCCCCTTCACTAGCCACTTT
>CM060256.1:1849200-1941178 GCA_030684275.1 Acipenser oxyrinchus oxyrinchus | reverse complement strand
TCCTTATCATACTCGTTCTCATGATGATGATTTGGAGTGTTTATCATCCTTATCATACTCGTTCTCATGATGATGATTCAGAGTGTTTATCATACTTATCATACTCGTTCTCATGATGATGATTCAGAGTGTTTATCATCCCTATCATATTCGTTCTCATAATGATGATCTGGAGTGCTTATCATCCTTATCATATTCGTTCTCATGATGATGATTCAGAGTGTTTATCATCCTTATCATACTCGTTCTCATGATGATGATTCAGAGTGTTTATCATCCTTATCATACTCGTTCTCATGATGATGATTTGGAGTGCTTATCATCCTTATCATACTCGTTCTCATGATGATGATTCAGAGTGTTTATCATACTCGTTGTCATGATGATGATTCAGAGTGTTTATCATCCTTATCATACTCGTTCTCATGATGATGATTCAGAGTGTTTATCATCCTTATCATACTCGTTCTCATGATGATGATTCAGAGTGTTTATCATCCTTATCATACTCGTTCTCATGATGATGATTCAGAGTGTTTATTATCCTTATCATACTCGTTCTCATGATGATGATTCAGAGTGTTTATCATACTCGTTCTCATGATGATGATTTGGAGTGTTTATCATCCTTATCATACTCGTTCTCATGATGATGATTCAGAGTGTTTATCATACTCATTCTCATGATGATGATTCAGAGTGTTTATCATCGTTATCATATTCGTTCTCATGATGATGATTTGGAGTGTTTATCATCCTTATCATACTCGTTCTCATGATGATGATTCAGAGTGTTTATCATCCTTATCATACTCGTTCTCATGATGATGATTTGGAGTGTTTATCATCCTTATCATACTCGTTCTCATGATGATGATTCAGAGTGTTTATCATCCTTATCATACTCGTTCTCATGATGATGATTCAGAGTGTTTATCATCCTTATCATACTCATTCTCATGATGATGATTTGGAGTGTTTATCATCCTTATCATACTCGTTCTCATGATGATGATTCAGAGTGTTTATCATCCTTATCATACTCGTTCTCATGATGATGATTTGGAGTGTTTATCATCCTTATCATATTCGTTCTCATGATGATGATTCAGAGTGTTTATCATACTCGTTCTCATGATGATGATTCAGAGTGTTTATCATCCTTATCATACTCGTTCTCATGATGATGATTTGGAGTGTATCATCCTTATCATACTCGTTCTCATGATGATGATTTGGAGTGTATCATCCTTATCATATTCGTTCTCATGATGATGATTTGGAGTGTTTATCATCCTTATCATACTCGTTCTCATGATGATGATTCAGAGTGTTTATCATCCTTATCATACTCGTTCTCATGATGATGATTTGGAGTGTATCATCCTTATCATACTCGTTCTCATGATGATGATTTGGAGTGTATCATCCTTATCATAGTCATTCTCATGATGATGATTCAGAGTGTTTATCATCCTTATCATACTAGTTCTCATGATAGTTTTTCATATTATTCATTTTTTGTTAATTGTATCTGTAAAGCGCTTTGAGGCAATTTATCTCGAAAGCTGCTATATAAGACATAAAGATTGATTGATTGATTGATTGATTGATAGCTTTGGGTGTATTTTAACTCCAGCATTAGTCATCTTAACCCACCCCAGCTTTTATAACTATAGCTATCAGCAATTACAGGCATTATTTATTTTGTTTGCAAACCATTCCATGTATAAAGTAGTAATGATAATAGATTGGTTCTTAACAAATTACCTTTCACGATTTAAAGGCCATCTGCATATTAAAGCCATTTTTTAAACACCAGGATTTACAGTGATGATGCAAGCTGGCATGATCGTGATGAGCACTATATTCTTTGGTAATTGCTGCACAATCGCTTAAATTATGCACTTTGTTGGAGCTTTGGAGACTTGAATTTCAATTGATGGCTCTTCAAAGCTAAGCACTCACATACTCCTCATCTCAAAATAATAAATGTATTGCCATTGAGAATAATGATTTCTATGGGGGTAAACTAGGAGAATAGGGGAACTTGGTCTGTGGTGGTTGTAGGACACCCAGCAGAAGGTGCAAAAGGTAAATGTAGGGTTGAGAGCAATAACGGTAAACAAGGACATATCTGAATCAGGAAAGCGGAGCGGGATTCATAAATACACTCGCTAGTAAATGTTGTGCTTTCATGTTACATTATCAGAATTTATTTAAAATATGTTTTTGTGAGTGCAAGATGCACATGTCATTATAACAAAAACAAAATGATAAACAGCGTTTTGCAAGCCTTGATGATTCAGAGCGTTATTTGAGTTGCAATGGTGGCAGTCCATCACCATTTTCAAATGGGTGCTATTAAATAAAGTAGGAGGAAGAAAGAGTCCTGTCGGATTCATAGTAAAAGACAGAAAGGAAAAAGAAAACCAACAAAATATACAAGTGAGCTCTACCAACTGGGAATACAAAAATAGGAATATGTAAAGTGTAACACTTTACATTAAGTGTCTCTTATTATCCTGTACACTAACACATCATTACAATGTTATTATGCATAGTTACAATGTACTTAACGTGTAAATATTTTTGCACAATATATGTAAGTACACAAGTGTACCAGAAAAGTGTTTGGGTTAGGATTAGGGTTATTAAAGAGTAAGTAGCGGGGTTCCGAAAAATATAGTGTTACACTATGCATAATTACATTGTAATTATGTGTAAGTGCACATGTATTTGCTAAGTAATTACTATGTAAATGCACATGAGTGAGAGACACACTGTAAAGTGTTACCACATTTACAACATGCTATATAGTACAGTAAAGACGTGCTAATCAAAAACACTTCCTACCTCTTATGGGCACCAGCACTTTTCTGTTAAAGATTTATTTCTTGTATTTAAATGTTATCTGTAGATATAAAAATATGTAAATATTTCAAAGACAACACAACAGAAGCCAGAGGTTGTTGGTGCTTCCTTGTTTTGCTTGCTAATACCATGAAGATACAGTTTTATTATTTGAGTCTTTTTAATCCACAGTGTTGAAAATTCTGCATATCCTGTATAAACGTACAAAACAAAACAAGACAGCAAACAAAAGATCTTCAACACAATAAGTCTGAATTCTGTGAATGCTCATGAGAGGTAAAAGCCTGGGTCAGCACTCCTTGTTTTGCATTCATCCTCATGTTTTGAGGAAAGAAATGTTGCTTTGGGGATGATTAATGGTCACGGTTCAGCCTGTAAAGAGGTCAGTTCAAACTAATTGTAATTGGTTCAGTAATTGAGGGTTAACAGATGCCTGCCTGGCCCAATCTTTGCTTTGATTTTCAATGACAGGTGCATGAAATGTGGCTTCACTTTCCTATCAGCCTACCCCAGTATGGTGTGCGTATGGTGCTGCTGTCTGTACTAACAAGAAAAGACTAATCACAGCCCGCCTCTGATTGCACATGTCAGCGCCTTTGACAGCATTTAATAAAGGGTTATCTTACCTCTCGTGCTTGCGGTGAGCTGAAGCTATTTATCCTGTGCTTCCAAACTGCAGAGCCTTTCTGGGACTCAGATGCTGCAGATTAGAGTAAACAGCAATCACAACATCGTTCTGGCATCTCCAGTGTATCTGTGGGAGACAGCGTGAGGCAGATTGGCTGTCGCTGGGGTTCATTAGCTCTTGTCAGTTAGGAAAAATCCATGCAAATTCATTTCATAAGGATGCATTTCAAATGAGTTTGCATTGTGGTTTATTATCCCTTCCCAGTTCATTGCATCTCAGTTTTATAATGCTTTTGTTTTTCTGCCAAGACTGAACAGGAATATGCAATACAAAAATATATCTAATAAATATAATGGCAAGCAGGTGGTGGCCATGTGGCTGAGCCGTTCGTCTCTACTGGCATGGGAACACAATGTGTGGGGCCTTTTGGAATACATCCATGTTTAAGAACAGAATTATAAATAGCATTTAAACATGCATTCTGTATTACATTTCCAATAAATACAACCTGACTTTTGTTGTTCCTATTGATGGACTATGGAGATTACAAAATCGATTTCTGAGGTCACGAAATAGTTCCTTATCCTTTTACAGACATTAAAATCACAAAAACAAAAACATACTGTAAATAATGGAAAGCAGTCTCATAAATGTTCAATCTGTGAAGCTGTAAATAGCATTAGTGCACCCATGCTCAAGCCAGAACAAGGGCACAACAATGTGTTTTGACCGGAAATGGAGGACTGTGACCAAGATGGCGGAATGTGGTGTAAAAGAATGACAAAAATATAGTCAGGTTTTCCTTAACAAGCCCCGGTTTTATTACATGTAAAACCAACGCCAGATGGGCACCAAACAGTCAAGGATAATAAACAAAATAAAGGGAAGCCGGGGTACACAGCAATGTGTAGCCCGACAAAATAACCAGAACGAGGGGTTGCAGTCCCAAACAAGGAGAAACCCAAAAAAATAACAACAATCCGTCCCTTTGATTCGGGAATGAAAACAACGGGGTAAAAGTCCAGCACTTTCGGGTTCTCGCTCCTCCAACGTATCCCGGAGCGTCCCGTTAGTGCTCTATAAAATACACAAAAAGACACAGGGGTTAGCAGGTATGCACAATTACAACCACCCGTTTCCTTGTTCCCTGTCTCCCTCTTTAATTCCCTGTTTGTATCTCTGTGTCTCTCTCTCTCTCTCTCTCTCTCTCTCTCTCTCTCTCTCACGCACTGTACCTTGCCAGAAGGAACAGGACCCTGGGCCACGCCCCTTTGTATGCGCTCCGTCCGTCCCCATTGGTCAGCGAGGGCAACCGCCGTCAACCAATGCGTGATTGCCACCGCGTTCAGTGTTCCATGGCACACAAATAAGTTCTGACAAAGAACCACTTTCTGGTCTAATAAAAAGAGAATGGGCAACATTGATGAAGAAGCACAGAGGTAAGTGCTTTGCATAATAACTACCAAAGAGAGTAAGTACGTGTCTTAGGTTAGGAGCCAGGGCAGTCTGCCAGTTTTAAAGCAAATATAGATGGCATGTTAGAGGATTCTCCAAAGCCTCTCTAAAGTCTATGCACTGTTTAAGTATACATCTGGATAGTGTGTACTGTATAGGTGTAGCCAGTTGGCAATTATGGGGTTAAATTGAAAAGAAACTCTTTTCACCATTTATTACTGCTTTCCAAACATGCTGCTGACTGCTGCGGATGGGGTTACTGGAGGAAAGCATTCCTAGCTACAGCCCAATGACACTTTCATTACTCTGGAGTCAAATCAAATTCAAATGAATGACAAGGACACATAAAAGCAGAGTGCAATTGTTTCATTATGATTTACGGAACGAGAAGAAACAAGCATAATGAAAGGAAAAGGAATCTGCAGGCATTCGTTTACAGTTCTTTAGTGTGGGAGCAGAAACAAAAAAACTGCTGTGTATGGCACTGTGGAATCTACTGGGACAGAATAAGACAGGGTTTGACTAGTCTAGGCAATTGAAGATGCTGTCCTTCAAAACCAATTCTTTACAGTTCCAAATAATAATCATATACAGTGATTCACTTCAAGGATGAAAACCTGCACTGATCTGCATTTCTGTTTATCCCCTCAAATTATATACTTGCTACTCATTTAAATCGAATTTCCCTACATTTCCACAAGGCTTTACATTTTGTCCTGCACTGAACTCTCAAGGAGCTGACTAAGCTGTTGATTTGATCAGTCTATACCATGCCTGGATAAGCTGCAGCGGCATTGTTAGATCATTTCACAGCAGAGTGGGAATCACACTGGATTGCATCAAACACACATCCATGGGTATCCCAGTCCCTCATCCATGTGACAATGTGGCTGGACTGGTTAGTCTGACCCGACTGGAGGTAAGCAACTCACAATGCGGTCAGGCTAAACTGGCTGATTAATTTCCAATTTAGCCTGACCGCATATCTGGAGGAGCTGGGAGACAGCTTATCAGCTCAGTTCATTTCAGCATTCAGGAGCAGCAGGTTGGGCTCTCTATATTGTTAGTAAAAGCGTGCTCCCCATAGCTTAACTTCCCCTTCCTGTCACTGGCGGTTGCTATTCCCTCCACCAGCCTGCCTTGGCTGTAATGCTACCCCTACACTTCAGTCCTGACTGTTCAAATTACAGATGCTTCTCAAGGAAAATAATTGTCCCTTTCCTTCAGGTATAACTCCGGTAAGCACGTTGCAGGACCATGTGGCAAATTATTCCTCATTGGGCATTTAGTTTAAACAACTTTCCATCTGCTTTATAAGCAGATGGCCAGCGAACCGCAGGGCATTAATTACCCCTTTTCATATCTTGGCTGTGAGATTGATGCATACACCATGCATTCGGTGGATCTCATAATCTGAAAAAAAGCTTTTTTTTTGGTAAAATAGTGGCCTCAAAGTTTGGCAATGTTCTCAGAACAATCTCAGGGGGCATATTCTAATTAGAATTAGTGAACCCTGTGAATTTAAGACTTTTTCTGCTTGCTGCTGCTGCTTTCAGTGTAAATTTCAGTAACACTTGACAGTTGAGATAGCATATTTCGTAATTGCACTGCAATTACATGTGTGTATATGTAATTAACAGGTAACAACACATGTAATAACACAGTTATTACAATGTAATTGAAAACATATAATACACAGTGTTACACATATTTCTCCTTAAGCACGTTTTAAACATATATTTGTATCCAGATTTTCATGGTTATTAATGAGTCAGGGACTGCTACCATTTCATTCCTGTTGTTAAGATGTACTTTTATGTATATAAAAATGTCCCTTTTGCCATGTTTGCGCATGAGCCAGTGAGAAGCCCCATTCTGGTCTTCTCAACAATGGAAGGCAATACACATCTTGCTTCTTAGGAGAACAGCAACGGTGGCCTTTCTGTAATAAACTGAATGCATGGTTAACCCTAAAAACATGAGATTTTGTACATGTTTCGTTTTGCTGACCCGATGGTTTCTCGCCATCGAAAACTGTAAAAACCTCTATGCATTAGCTCTGTGACTGTAATATTTCATGTCACATTCAGATGAGAACTGACAGGAAAGCCACTGTGTGATTCATTTCCATTTGATTCAGTGCCAACCTTTGTCTTATAAGAGACAGTACCTTTCAGCTTGCAACTGTTACTGTCTCAAGATATTCCTTAAGATATTCCCAAGAGCTTGTGCGAAAACTGCATGGGACACAGTAAACACAGATCTCTGCTTTGCATTGGAAAGGTTAAGTGGAACAGTTGAAAAAAAACTGGATAAATTTGGGGACATCATCTACGCATATGGAAGCGAGAGGTTTGGAGTTGAAAAAAGGAAGGAAAAAGTATAAACTATTCCTGGAAAGTCTAGACGGCAGCAGGAGATTGAACGCTTAGTTAGAGAAAGGAGACAGCTGAGGAAGCAATGGAGAAGAGCAGAAGAAAGTCAGAAGGAGGGACTCAATCTCTTACAAAGGGTCATAAAAGATAAGCTTGCAACATTGCGCAGAGCTGAGCCCACGGAAACGCTACAAAAAGAAGGAGCATGCGAGAACTAACTTTATAAAGACCCATTCAAATTTGTAAAGAAGTTATTCACCAGTGAGAAGAATGGCGCACTAAAAGCATCTAAGTTTGAGCTGGAGAGATATTTGGAGGAAACGATACAGATTAAAAAGGCAGGAGCCTATGTCAATTCCTTTAGACATCCCACCTATCAATCCACCAGAATACCAAATGGAGGACTGTGCACCTAAGTGGAAAGAAGTAGAGCAAGCTGTGAAAAAGCAAGGGCTTCATCATCTCCAGGGCCTAATGGAGTTCCGTACAGAGTGTACAAGAGTTCTTCAGGAGTTCTACTGAATCCTGTGGAAACTGATGAAAGTAGCATGGAAAAACAGGTTGTACCAAGAGCATGGCGCCGAGCAGGTGGAGTCTTTATACCTAAAGAAAAGATTCTAGCAGCATCAGTCAGTTTCGCCCTATTTCCCTATTAAACGTAGAAGGCAAGATTTTCTTCAGCATTATTGCTCAGAGATTGTCAACTTACCTATTAAAGAACTGCTTCATTGACACTTCAATGCAAAAAGCGGGCATTCCAGGTTTCCCAGGATGCTTAGAACACATCAATGTGATCTGGCAACAAATTCAATCAGCTAAAAAGGAGAGGAAGGAGCTCCATGTGACATTCCTGGATTTGGCTAATGCATATGGTTCAGTGCCACATGAACTTCTTTGGGCAGCATTTGATTTTTCAGTGTACCATGACAATAACAAATCTAGTCAAAGCCTACTTTGGAGATTTGCAATTTAGTTTTTCAACTTCAGAATTCAGCACTACATGGCAATGCCTAGAAGTTGGAATAATGGCAGGATGCACCATTTCTCCACTGGCTTTACCATGGCAATGGAAGTAATCATTAGGGCATCAAAATGGGTAGTGGGAGGAGAGCTTGGCTTCTGGAATACGACTACCACCAATTCGAGCATACATGGATGACATGACAACCATGACTACAACAGTAGCCTGCACTAATCGGTTATTGGGCAAATTAACCAATAACATTGAATGGGCACGAATGCAATTCAAGCCCACTAAATCAAGGAGCATCTCTATAATGAAAGGTAAAGTAGTAGATAAAACGTTCTTCATTAATGGTGAGGCAATACCAACAGTGTCTGAGAAGCCAGTGAAGAGCCTTGGGAGATGGTACGACGGGATCTAAAGGACACAGTTCGTGTGGGAGAAGTTAGACAACAAGCTGTGGAAGGGTTGAAGAGCATAGACAGCAGCGCTTTACCAGGCAAATTAAAACTCTGGTGCTTTCAGTTTGGCCTACTGCCAAGGTTGCTGTGGCCACTGACTGTGTACGAGGTTTCTTTGACAACAGTAGAGAAGCTGGAAGCTTTAATCAGTTCACACATCAGGAAATGGTTGGGAGTTCCACGCTGCCTCAGCAGAGTGGGACTTTATGGTAAAGGAATACTGCAGCTACCTGTCTCCGCTCTAACCGAGGAGTTTAAGCGCCAAGGTCCGACTGGAAATGACATTAGTAGAGTCACGCGACAAATGCGTAAGGGAGGCAGCACCTGTGTTGAAAACTGGAAGAAAGTGGGTGGCAAAGAAAGCTGTGGAGGATGCAAAGGCTGCCCTTCGAATTGGTGATATCATGGGGCAAGTTCAGCATGGAAGAGGGGTCTTGGTCTCAGTTCAGCTCCTCCTACATGGCACAAGGCAGCCCCAGCGCAACGGAGGAAGCTTGTAGTCAACGAGGTGCAAAAGCAGGAGGAGAGGATGAGGTGTATAAAGGCCATTTCCCAGGGCAAGCAGGGAGAATGGATGAGATGGGAGAGTGTGGAACAACGCAAGATTGGCTGGCAAGACCTATGGTCAATGGAACAGAGCAGGATCAGTTTCCTTATAAGGTCAACATATGATGTTCTCCCATCACCACAGAACCTAAACCTCTGGGTAGGAGAGGATCCCTCATGTCCTTTGTGTTCATCACCTGCAACATTAAGGCACATTTTGACAGGATGTAAGGTGGCTCTTAGCCAAGGATGGTTTACTTGGCCATGACCAGGTGCTGCGATGTTTGGCCTTAGCATTGGAAGACAAGCGTAACATGACCAATAAGTTGCCACCTGTTCCATCAAAACATTACACACAAAAGACAACATTCCTCCGCCAAGGAGAGCAACCACCAAGAAAAGGTGTTAAAACCAATCCTCGCCCAGGACAACTGGAAGCTGCTAGAGACTGGAAAATGCTGGCAGATGTTGGTCAACGGCTTATTTTTCCACCTGAGATTGCCACCACAAACCTTCGACCAGATATTGTCTTGTGGTCTGGATCAGCACGCCTTGTTCACCTGGTAGAGTTAACAGTGCCATGGGAGGATGCTGTAGATGAGGCGTATGAGAGGAAGAAACTGCGGTATGCTCAACTAGCCACTGAAGCGGAACAGCGAGGATGGAGAGTCTGGGTTTACCCAGTGGAAGTGGGATGTCGAGGATTTGTGGCACACTCTACAACCCGGTTTCTCAGAGATGTCGGATTCAATGGCCAAGAGTTGCGTCGCACAGTGAAGAACTTATCTGAAGCAGCAGAGAGGAGCAGCAACTGGCTGTGGTTGAGACGGAAAGATTCTGGCTGGGGATCTCAAGCACAATAGAAAGAAAGAAAGGCTGATGTACAGGTAAGTAAGCTGGGCTGAGTTGAGTGGGGACGGAGGGGGTGATGCTGGGACGCCAGAATCACCGCCGAGCCCTCTTGAGGTGTCATGGGCTAATCGACGAAACACCGAGGATGGAAGGTGCCCACTTGAAGACCCCAGAGATGTACCCTACTTAGCTCAATCCAGACGGTTGTCATGCTGATGCGCTGGGGAGACCGCACTATGGTTGATCCCCGGAGCCAGCATCGCAGCCGTTGTGTGTGCTGATGCGCTAGGGAGGCAAAATAAGCTGATCCCTGGAGCCAGCATTACACTTCAGCCATCAACACCAGTCAGAAGGATATCTACATCATCATATGGAAGGAAGCGCAAATGGATGGAGACACATATGGATCACATTAGTTTACTGTGAAGCTACGTCTTAGTTGGTGCTTATCTTGGCGAGAGCCAAGTTCAAATCAGCATGAAGTTTTAACATCTACTCTCATGTAATGGAAATCTTAAACTGTGAGAATTAGATCCATTGTTTTGAAAGCCAAGTCTATAGGCTCTTTTCAATTGATCTGAGCACAGGTTCATTTATGTTACGATGTTAGTATTTCCATCATCTCAGTATGCCTGAGTCTCTTGAGTCAGATTTTGTCTTTAAAAGTATGTAAAAGGGGCATTAAAAGGACTTCACTGTCTATCTTGACCAATCACATTTTAAGTCAAGTAAATCAACCCTAAAATGTACTGGAAGATTAAAGATGACTTTCTATTTAGAAATTAAATTAGGTTGTTCAAATGAGAGACTGCATCCAACACAGTAACATAAAGCTGTATGTTCAACCATTACTTCAAAATCACTCAGTGTTCTGCATTCTAGTAGAGAACTGTTTTGGTAGTGCATTCTTCAGTTTCTTTTCCGCATTATCCCAGTAGATTTATTTAGCTTTGCAATCACTTTGCCCACTCCGATCTACATGGAATTTCTTTGAAAAGAGAAAGTAAGCCCACATTGCATTTATGTACACAAACAGGATATTCTGTGATATACCACCTAGATATATATTTATATAATCCCACAGCATTGTAATTGCTGGTGCAGTAATAGGCATTGGCTTTTAAAAGGCACTTTAAAGTCTGTACTGGAAGCTTTTAGTAAGGCTTACAAGAACAAATGTCTTTATGACCCATTAGTGAAGTGAATTGAGGGGTGCCATCTGTGCTCTTCAGGTTCCTGTGATTAATCTGATCTGGTGTCCACTAAAACACATCTTCAACACTTTTAGTTTTTGTAAACATTTTACTCCAGTGGACCAGAAAAATAATTTCCACTTTGCAGATATTTCTAGCACAGAGGAAAGGACCTTTGAGATACCAGGTTGAAGGCAGTCTCCCTGTGATCATTACACAGGTAAATATTACATATCGTATGATATATTGTATATGGTATGTGGGCAGTTTTGCGTTTGGCAGGGTTGAAGTTGATTATCTGTCTGGCTGGCCAAGTTTCCCATGTGAGAATGCAGTTGGAATGGGAGGAACTATCACCCTGATTGGTTGGCCAATTAGTCAATTAATTACTTAATAGTTAATTGATTGACCTGCTAGAGCTACAATAAGTTTAAGAGAGACGTTTGAAGGGCTCTTCCACCATCCTTTTTTTTTAACAGTAATGTCTTGTCCACCATCTCTTTACTAATAGATCCTCCTGCTTCACAGTCCTGACAATTAAACAAACAAATCCAACCAACAGGCTGTTCTGATGCATGGCAGAAATCCTGCCCCCAAGAAGGAGTGTGCTTTAGACTAGATGGTGGTGGAATAAAACAATGTAATCATTTTGTGACGCAGCTTCATTAACTTACACACACTTTATAATATATTTAATGTGAGGTTTAGAGGAGGGTAATCTTATTGTCTACTGGAGAAGTTGATGGGTTTTCTTGTTTTACTGGTAAATATTAAATCTAACGCAGAGTCAAACTGCATTAATATGTAAATACGAAATCTAATGCAGAGTCAAACTGCAATAATATGTCAATCTTAAATCTAACGCAGAGTCAGACTGTATTAATATGTAAATATCTCACAAAAAAAGCATTTTGAAAAAGTACAGCATTTGCAAGAAATAGTTCAATTCAACTTACCTGACATTTAATGGAGTATTAATAGTTAATTATTAACATTCAATATTTATTAAAGTTTACTCTGAGTTCAGTCTACTGACTCATTCACTGAGTTAATGAATCAGGGGTAGATGTAATAAGTTGGGACAGTCGCAGCTCAAACATACAGCAATTTGCATTTTCGCAAAGTATACATTTTGTTGTATGTAGTAAGAAAAAATATGTTAATGAAAAGAACCGCAATATACTAATTCAAATATTTGTTGGGTCTTAGTGAGATCTCTAGCATTGCGAGAGTCGTGCGACACTGTTCAAATAACAGAAGCACATGCAAGCTTGGTGATTGATATATGATAAAGCCTGGTGAAATGCACTATCACCCTTCACATTTACCATGGTAAACTCTCATAAAGGCATGCAGGCTCCAGTGTAATATAAACGGAACATTCCTGGAGGGGGCAGTTCTGTTTCTCTTGTGTTGCCGTTCAGCTTGGAAACAGATCCTATTATTTCTGTGTGTGTGTAGGTGTATGGATGCTGTCTACTGCAAAGAACTAGCCAGAGCTAGCCTGTCAGAAGGACTTACCTTCTGTCTTACCCCGCTGTCAAGCTCCATGTCTGTAAGGGCTCAGAGTGCAGACAGATCTTCCTCCAGCTGCGAAATGAATGTGACTTTTAGCTGGATAACTCGCTTTGATAACCAGTCTTATTAATAGAGGTAACCAGTGACCAAACCTGGAACAAAGACAGACCCATCAGCTTCCAGTTAGAGTATGGCTAAATTTTTCTTCAGGCTCATTACGAATATGGGCAAAATACACGCCTGTCTTATTAAGTTAGACAGTCAGAGAGTGTAAATGAGTGCCACAGACCCAATTCAAAGCAGGTCTGGTCACTTCAGCTCACTTCTACTTACCAAGTGTTTATTATAGCACCTTGGCACAACCACCGTTAGCGTGTAACTGTCTGACAGGAAAAAAATATCTGAACAAAATAAATAAAGAATAAAAAACAAAAGGGGTTTCGATCTTCTACACCGGCAGTCATTCTGCTCTGGTATCTGTTGCACTCTTATCAGCTTCTTCATTCATTCAGTCAGTCATTCATGGCTCTGCAATTCTGCTTTGTTCTGCATAGGTCTCTGTGGCAACGTGTTTCGAGTGAAGGTGACAGGTATCCAATAAACACAACACAGTATCCAGTGGAGCTTCTTATTCTTCATATACCTTTGTAACATGCTCTTCATGTCCTTTATTACATGTATGAAATCATTGAGGAGTGTTATCATGCATGTTCAGTAGACATGAATATTAGCAGCCTATGGATACATCTTTGATGGGTATTGATCCGGTGTGAACTTCTGATGCTGTTTTTTTGGTTGAAAGATATTAGACACAACTGCACTCCCATTTTTATTTTCATTTATATAGATTATCCAAGACATTTGTCTATGTGACGCTTCCTTCTGAAGAAGAAAGACATTTATGATAGGGAGGAGCCCATTTGGCCTTTGAATGCTCACCCGATTCTGACCTTGAACTAACCTGAAAGTTGCCATTGTCTTCTACTCCCCAGGGCTAAAGATACTTTGCTTCTATCTACTATCATTTGTTTTGACTTACAATTCATGTTGTTTGCATAATCAACATTTCAAATTCAGCTCAACGCTCCCAATTGCAATCCAATTATATGAATCTGTTCCAATTGGCAAGGACCCTTTTTCCTTCTATTTGTCTCAAATTCTCTATACTGTGCGTGGTTATTTACTCCTTTTGCTACACTCAATAATGGTATTAAAGCATTATTTGTCTCATTGTATTGTTTTTTTAAACATTGCAAATGCAGAACATGCAAGCTCGGTAAGACTGGCTCTTCATGACACCACTGGTGTTTTCTGATGAGGAGTTGAACAGAGCTTTTTAATGTGTCACGTTCATGACATTCTTCAGGCAACATTACACATTGTATACAACATGTAACAAGTTTTCTGACCTTTCTGCTACATGGAATGAAGCTTAATTTAATTTCAAATTATAGCAGAGGAGTGTGAAATGACATTGCTTGGGGCCGTTCCTGTCATTGGTCTCATTGCATGAATCCGCAATTAAATTCAGTGCTGCGCTGTATTGATCTTTTAATCAGGATAATACGCCAGTTCCTGAAAATAAATTAATAAGTCTTTGCGTTCCAACACTAACAGAAGCAGTATATTATCAATAGTATTTATTGCTAGGATGCTGCTCTCTATAAATCTTATGTCCTGGGCTATTGTAAGGATGTAAAGACGACAAAGGGCTGTTTTTCTAGCTCCAGAACCACACTTGGCTGAAATCTACATTGAAAATGTTCTTCTTTTTTAATGTTATTAAATCAAATGAAAAAAGGAAGAAAATGTAAGAAGATTTCAAGTCAAAGATACAATGAGAGAGAAACTAAATCCTCAATGTTTTTTCATGAATGTTTATTTCCTTTTTCATGGTGTGTGGTGGGAATGCCCTTTCCATATACAGCAGAAGCACTTAAGAGTGCTCTGAGCCACATCATTCACATCATCCTGCACCACTTCCACGGGCTCAGCTTTCTAAATGGAGAGGCTGCACTTATTTCACTTGCATTCTCTGACAGTCTGTATCGGTCACTGTCATTAACAGAAGGTAATGCAAGGATAGACAGCGTGGGTTTGAAATAAATAAAGCATAATGGAAATGTGTTTTGTGGCAGGTTCCCTACCTCAGTGCACAGCATGAGACTAGAGTCAGAATAATGATTGTATGTGCGATCCATTGATTTATGAGTTCTTAATTCAAATAGCAAATTATATAACTTTAAATGAACTAATGTTGATGAAACTTGGGACCCATGCTTGCTGTATTGAGATCTGGAGATTGGGAGCTGTGCACTTCTCTTCAGCCCTTGACCCCACTGGTTTAATGTGATAGAAAGACATGAAGCATGACAGGCAGACCAGCTTCTGCTTGGATATTCAGGACTGGCTGCCATATAACACTGTCCTACCCATTCCAGTTAGGGTCTTAGTGGATTAACATTAATGGCTTTGAACAGCTGCCTATGAAAACCATTGGGAAAGCATCACAGAGAGTGGTGAGGGTATTGAATGGGTTACCTAGCCATGTTACTGATGCTGAATCATATTGACTCTTTAAGGCCTGACTTGACAAACCTTTTAGACCAGCGAGCTTTAGCCATCATTTTTATACTTGCTAATTCACAGTTCCAGTTTGTTAACAAAGGCCAAAATATGTGCATCAAGTCCTCAGTCCATAGCTTTATTCCACCACAGGCATCTAATCCATCCTCTCTTCAACGCAGAATGGGATAAGCAGGAAATCTAGCCATCAGTAAAGTGTTACCTCATTCAGCCTGGGAGAGACCACAATGATTGGCTGTGTAAAGAAATCTGGCTGCAACAATGAAGGATTATGCTTGAAAGCCTTCGTGTTAAATGGATTATAACATTTTACCGGATTATCCCAAGCTCTGCTGATGAATATTTCAAATCTCGTAAATGAACCTTTTTTATGACGGGTCTGTCAGGAGTCTAAATGATCCTTTCAAACCCATCTTTCTTGGACAGAGTTAATAAATCTGACTTGTTTTTGCCAAGACTGGTATGTCAAGTCCTAGCGCAGCTCCAGGCCTAAACTGGCCTGTACATATTGACAAGCCCTTAAATGGGTTTTAAGGAGGCAGTGCTCCCCTTCTATAACGCTGTAGTCAGAAGTCTTGGTTAAGAAACTGTGTTGTTTGTACCCCCTCATAACGAGAACGCAAGAGCCAGTGGCATGGCATTATGGGGCAAAGCCATGTATAAAGGGCCGTCTTATAACAAGGGAGTACTTTCATGAAGTATCTGTGTATACAGTATATACAGTGGTTTTATACCATTGTTACACTATGTAAAAAAAAATGGGCACAAAAAAATGGTAGCACTTTGGTCCCATTCTTCCACTGGCTTAAACGGTCGCTGTCCCTGTGCTATCATTGCCCTGAAATACAGTACCGTTGACCAAACGCAGCACTCAACAGGAATCAAGATATCAACAGAATATTTAGAACGCTTTCATGTTATTCTTAAAAGAGGCCAGTGATGTCAAGAAATATTGTTGAGTGATTGTTCAGTTTAAATAGCTTTACCTTGGGAGGGTAATACAGGAATAAGTTTAAGCAAGCTCTAGTTGTGAAAGTAATTTGCTATCTGCTTTAAATCCTGCAAGCTTTCAAAGGGAGCATTTTAATTTTGGGTAAGGTTGCTCTGAACTCTAGCTGCAGCAATACATTACATAGTTCAGTATGAGCTATTGCTTAGTCCTGTGCTAGGAGTCATTAGCAGGACATATCTATTCAGGAATAATTTAGGTCAGCACCACCTTCCTGTTGTTTGTGACTAATGATAAATAAATTGGCAGAGTGCACCAATATATTTTTTCCCAGAAACAGATCCTGCACACTATATTGTGAACAGAAAGTTTAGTCCCACAGGAGCTAATTAAATTGTTTTCTCTATTGAAAAAGCAGCTCCACTCCAATGAACCAATGATAAACAAGCTGTGTGGTTAAAAAAGCAATACCTGCTATTGCAATTAATATTCCTGCCTTATTTTGTATTGAACAGAAATGCAACTTTCTAGATTTGTGGTAAAATGTCCTATATTTACTAACATTTTTATTAGATAGCCAAAAAAAAAAAAAAAAAATCAAGAGTCAATATAATCATTGTATTGAGTAATATAACAAATATACAGAGTTTGACATAATAAGCCACCATGTCAAATGAAAGCTAAGTCATTTTTTCACAGAAGTGTCAATTTCCTTCCACAAAATGCAGGGAAAAATATTAAATGTTAAATGAAACAGGCAGCATTTCATCCTGGCAGTTATTTGTATGTTGTTTGTATGGTTGGTACATCTCATCACCTTGCTGCACAATGCATTAGCTTACATTGGAACTCCATGCTCAGGGAGTTGCGGGTTATAATTGTGCTCTATGGCCTCTGGCCGTGGTATATGAAAGACTGCTATCTACAGTGCCATGGATTCCCCTGATATTTGTGATCTTAGATGGCTTAGATTAGTGCTTTTTGATTACTCCACTTTATATTATCTTCATTAACAATGGAAAGCTGGAAGCTATTCTTGGAACTAAACACACTGGAGATGCAGCAGTATGTAATTCATGCCTGATCCACTGTCTGTCAATGCTGTACCAGCAGCAAGGATATCTGGATGTGTCTGGCAGGTGTGCTGATTGCTAAATGCTTGCCAGCATTTTATGGGCACAGCACCCACAAGTCTTACCCCAGTTCAAAATAAGAAACCATAAGAAAATATTTGGTGGATTGCATGAGTTGCCTTGTTGCCATCCCATGCTGGTTGGTGTAGTCGGAAAATTCATGACTCAAGTGGGACAAACCTCCAAACATGTTACTTCAGTGTACTGGGTCCAAGAGACAGATGAGGGAGAATAAAGGATTCTACTGGTGCTGGTGCCTCTTTGTGGCTTAGAATCAACCTTTCCAATTGTACAGGGAGAGCAATGTCAGCCCTCAAAGAATTCTGTATGTATGTATCATATATCTTTGTGGCAGAGCAGGGCTCTGCCCTTGTAAATATTGGCAGGGATGGGGTTAAATTCCCCTCCCTGCCCAAGTTTATTGTGTCAGATGACTAGGGGTTGATTGGAGTAATTAACAATCAATCAGCACCCAGCCACCTGACATAAAAGGAGGCCTCAGCTCCTCATTAGGGAGAGGTAGCTGAGGAAACAAGCTGGTATTTTGTGTTGCTTGCTGGGTTTTTTTTTTCTTTGTGTGCTGTTTTTTTGAATTTTTGCATTGCAGTGAAGGCATAGCTCAGCCTGGAAGCCTTATTTCTGTAAGTTTTACTTTGTGTTTATTGTGTTTTCTATTTAATAAAAGTCTTTTGTTTGAACTGCAGTCTGTCTCTGGGCCTCATTCCTTGCGCCACCCTGTCACAATCTTGTATGCAGGAGTCACTTGGTGAAAAGGAGGCTGCTTCATGAAACATGCACTTAACCACTATTAATTACTGTTTATATATTCCCCTGAAGATTCTGTCAATTCAATAACAGTTTAAAATAAATCAGTGTCATTTAATGGTTGTTAAAGCAAACAACACGGATTTGGTAGTATTTCAGAATGTATTCAGCCTGTTCACCATAACCTGCTAATAATCCTTTTTGATTAGTAATTCTGACATTTCAATTCTCCATTACATGGTTGTGAACAACAGTAGTGCACTTAATACACAGATCACATAAATAATTACATTTCAATTCCCCCCTAATCTGTTTCTGTAATTTCATTACAACAACGTCTCACCTGAAAGACAGAGCACAAGGAGGTTAAGTGACTTGCTCAGGGTCACATAGCGAGTCAGTGAGTGAGCAGGGATTTGAACCGGGGACCTCCTGGTTACAAGCCCTTTAACCACTGAACCACACAGCCGCCTCATAAAAGTTTGCTATAACTTCAGTGTCTCAGCAGTGAAGTAAGCAGTTTGAGCTCGCTGTGGAGATAGCTTGCTAACTCTTCCGGTATTACAGGATTTCAAAATTGAGATCAGAGCAACTTAGCAGTTCTTTTGAACACAAATCAACTCTCCCTACTTGATTAATCACCCTGCTTACCCCTGGAGTAGAATGCATCAGGTAAAGAGGAGCTGGTGCAGCAGTACAGTGAGGCATTGCCTGGAGTACATTATTCTATAACATAAAAGAAAGAAAGAAAGAAAGAAAGAAAGAAAGAAAGAAAGAATGCAAGCCACTCCATTTACCACAGGAACTTCTATCTTGTTCCATTCCGGTGCATTCACGCCAGTCATGTGAAAATGATTCCCTCATACCGACATGCTCATTTGTGTCAATATACAAAGACTAGCCACCTGGGGCTGACATTTGGTCAATGCAGCTGCAGCACATATTGTACTGTGAAAACCAACAGCAAAAAAAGAAAAAAATGTGAAAGAGGCCATTTGTTTTTGTAGCCTCTGCTGTTGACCTTAGCAGACCATATGCAAACTCAAGACTTAACCATTTAGAAAGGTGACTGAAGCCTGTGGGTCTTTATTCATTGTAAATGTGTTTAGAATGTTTCAGCTATCCTGCTGTGGAAGATCTCTTTGAAATTGAGATTACCAAGGCTAAGACATCTGTGTTCAAATTTCTAACTTAAAATACCGTACTTCAACTCATTTGGTCTCACAGTGTGCCGAGATCACGATTTTCACAGCTATAAATCCAGCCTATGAATTACAATTCACCCAAGTGAGCGGTCTTCCAAATCCACGTGTGTTTGCAGTAGGCTCTGTCCACGTTCTGGGAGGTGTGAAAGTGAAGGGACGAGCTCGCTTTCACCAGGCTGAAATTCTCACTCTACTTCACAGGTGTTTAGCATGAGCCGTCCGCTAAACAGACAGGACTTGGCTTTACGTGACATTAGAAGATGGCAACCCAAGCAATACAGCCTTCCTGCTTATCCGATTTTTTGATCTGATTCTGGCGCTGCGCATGCTGTAACTAGGGAAACTGACCAATGAGAAGCGAATATTCGTGGCGCAGCGTTTAAAGATTCTAAATGTCAGAATATCAAGTACCTTTAATTTAAAACGACATAAATCCCGTCCATACTTTTTTTTTTTTTTTTAAACCCGACCATACTGGAACCTATTAGAAGCAACTACTGCTTTTATAATTTTAAAATTCAACGCTTCTATAAACAGATTAAGTACGTTAATATCTTGTTGTTTTTTTAACTTCTAAAAAGTTTATAATAAATGTTACCGTTCACGGTTGTGTGTATTTTCTGACGGATACACTCACAAACACACAAACAGCTAGCTGCAGCATCGGTTAAGGGCAAATTATCAACACGTTTAACATCAACACTTGAAAAATGTTGCGGACAGGGGCAGATCGAGGCTGTCAGAGAAGGTAAGCTCGTTAAGAAAAAAAAAAATGACCAAAAACATAAAAAAAAAACCCCGACAGTGTTCAATCTGATTAAACCAATGATTTAATTGTAACTGATAACGGCAGTATGACTTTGTCACACAAAACGTGAGGCTTCGTCACTCAGTCAGGTCTGCTGTGTTAGGCCATGATATATTATAGACCTGACTCAGTGTTTTCTATACAGCAATATTTTCTTAATATAGTATTTATGGCTACTTTTAAATGCACCGTTACTTAGATAACATTAATGTTTAAGTATCTCCGTTTTCATATAGTAATCTGAAGGAAATATTTTTATGAAATCCTGCAAATATTTGAAGTTTATTAAGTTAACGCCATGTCGATCAATTATCTAAATACGGTGTGCTTATTTAAAGATTACTTTAGCAATTGTAAAAAGAGTTTCCTTTACATATTATGATGCTGTATGTCAAACATCTCCGTTGTTTAATATATATTACAGTTTCATTCGTTTAATTTCGCAGCCATCAACAGTAGAGCAGGATCAGATTGGGATCAGAGTTTTAAATGGAGGAATTACATTATTTTGTTTATTCCTTTGTTCAAAACTAAAACCATTTCTCAATTTATAAAACATTCAATGAAGCTCTGATCCCACTCTGAACTTGGTCTGAAGCAAGATCGAAATAGGATCAGATTTTGAGCCGAAACTGAGCTCAAGATCAGCTCTGATCCTTTTAGTGCAACCCAATATGTCATAGGATCAAGATCGGAGCCTGCATCCAGGATTGGATCCGTGGCCCCTGATTACAGATCCTTCCAGTGTATCTTACTTTGCCGTAAGTGTGCACGGCAGACTACTAGCTGATAACAATGCAAGACACGAATAATGGCATTAACTCTGTATTATCTTTTTTATTGAAACATCCTTACTATTAGACAGGGTCAGCCTAAAAGCATGGTAAATCACACATAAGTATGATAAAGTCTTGTAAAAATCATGATGAACCCGAGTGTAGCGAAGAGATGTACAAACCACGGTAAACTGTAAAACGACCATAACAATGTACAAAGGCAAACTTTATGGGCAGAGGCAGAAACATCCATCTGCCTGACCTCTCTCAGCATCATGCAAAAAGCGCTATCTGACATTTCCATACTCCTGTGTGTCTTCATCCTGTGAGTCCGCTTTAACTGTGGCATTAGCGAGACATTTCCATTCTTTACACCCTCAGTAAGGCTGTCCGAGCTCACAGTGCCAAGTGTGTGAGTAAGAGGCTGAATCTGTGATGTCCTCAGGGAAGGGACTACAAGGCTGGGGAAGTGGAATGCCAGCAAAATGTTCTTGGCTCACCTAATTTAACCTGCCAGATTCATACTGCTGCAAAAGAGCTGTGTACAGGCACAGACCATGAGAGCAGAGAGAAGTGTCACAAGTCATCGCTGAACGCTGCTTCACAGAACTGGAAGAAGTTCAGGAACAAAGCACTTGATCTGTAAGTTGTCAAAATTCAACTTTCTGAAAAAATGTGTTCCATTGCTCCAGTGTGGAAAAGTGGCGCTGTACAGAGATGCATTCTGTCTGTCTGGAATAGCTGAGCTCCATAGGGAAAGCATACACCACGAGACTCACAGACTCCAAAAAGATCAATCACATTCATTCCCTTTTTATTTTTCCTTTTAAAATTTAGTAGTCGCCGATTAATTTTACCCTGTTTTTCTCCCAATTTGAAATATCCAATTGTGACCTCCAAGCTATAGGGCGCATCCTGCACTCCATGCAGAACGCCTTTACCTGATGCGCCACTCGAGAGCCCCTTTAATTCACTTTTTGTGGTTCTTTCACAAGGGCACTCAATTTTTGCATTGGGGAAAAAAAACAATCGTCAGCCAATCTATATATCTATATGTATTTCATTATTTGGTTACTGAATCTGCTTTTACTTCCTACATAAATATTTGACACATTTTCTTGAAATTAAAGAAGATAATCAAACAGATGACCAATATGACTGGTGTGACAGGACTGCCCAGTCCCTGACCACATTCCGGCGCCTCCTCAAGACACACCTCTTCAGAAAGCACCTGTAGAACTCCTCTGTTCTTCCCCTGGGACACTTATCACCCATCCTTAAATGCGCTTTACTTGCTCTTATCTGCCCCCTATTTTACTGTATTTAATCCTGTACTTCAGAGTACTGTAATCTGCCAAGTGTTTAATCTGTAGTATTTTGTATTTAATCATATCCTGATGTAACTATCACTGACACTGTTATCTGCTGTATTACTGAATCGCATTTTGTCACACTTGTACTTGCTGGAACCAAAGTCACTGTATTTATCTTGCTCTTAATTTGTATTATTACTTGTACTGTGATACTTGAATTGTATTTGCTTATGATTGTAAGTCGCCCAGGATAAGGTCGTCTGCTAAGAAATAAATAAAAATAATAATAACAATAGATCACCTGTAAACAGTGTGGTATGTGTCACGCGTTAATACACACTGAACTGGTCGAGAACAAGCAGGTGACAGCCTTTTATCTCTCTCCACAGGTACTTTCATGTTCCGTGCTGCTCACCCCGACCCCCAGATGATAACCCAAGGACCACAGACCATCTCCCAGTTGGATAGACAGCTGCTGAAAAATGACATGGAACCCTCTAATGGTCGAATACTGATATGAGGGTAGTATAATGCATGTAAACAAAATGACTAATTAACAACACCCAAATCTGTGGTATTTTACACCTAATGCAGGAAAACAAAACGACTAGTTAGTGTAACAATCGTCAATCATATAATATACTTAATATGTGTAAGCAGAACGACTAGTAAGCAGCACAATAATCAATCATATAATATACTTAATATATGTAAACAGAATGACTAGTTAGCAGCACAATAATCAATCATATAATAGTATACCTCATATTTGTAAACAGAATGACTAGTTAGCAGCACAATAATCAATCATATAATATACTTAATATATGTAAACAGAATGACTAGTTAGCAGCACAATAATCAATCATATAATAGTATACCTCATATTTGTAAACAGAATGACTAGTTAGCAGCACAGTAATCAATCATATAATATATGTAAGCAAACGACTGGTCAGCAACACAGTCTAAGCAACACAGTCTAAACCTCTCTAAATCTGACCTCCTTTTCTTTCCCTCCTCCTCCCCCTCCTCTGATCTCTCTATCTCTGTTCCTCTGGAATCTACCACACTCTCTCCCTCTTCCTCCGCTAAGAACCTCGGAGTCACCCTGGACCCCTGCTTCTCTTATTCCCAGCACATCTCCACTCTGGCACGCACTTGCCGATTCTTCCTGAGCAACATCCGAAGAATCCGACCCTTCCTCACCAACTACGCCACCCAGCTCCTGGTCCAGGCCTTGGTACTCTCCGCCCTAGACTACTGCAACTCCCTCCTGGCTGGCCTCCCTGCGGCCGCCACCCGTCGCTCCAGCTCATCCAGAACTCTGCTGCCGCCTGGTGTTCTCTCTGCCTCGCTTCTCCCACGCAACTCCACTACTCCGCTCACTCCACTGGCTACCGATCACCGCCCGCATCCAGTTCAAGACTCTTGTACTAGCCTACAGATGCCTTGACCAGACTGCACCCAGCTACCTCCAGACCCTCATCTCTCCCTACACCCCCACTCGACCTCTCCGCTCCGCCTGCACTAGAAGACTGGCTCTACCTCCTCTACGCTCCCCTGCCTCCAGAGCCCGCTCCTTCTCCACCCTCGCTCCGCAGTGGTGGAATGACCTACCTACAGATGTCAGGACCGCCCAGTCCCTGACCACATTCGGCGCCTCCTTAAGACTCACCTCTTCAGACAGCACCTGTAGAACTCCTCTGTTTCCCCCTGGGACACTTTCACCCTTCCTTAAATTTGCTTTACTTACTCTTACCTGCCCCTATTTTACTGCATTTAATCCTGTACTTCAGAGTACTGTAATCTGCCATATGTTTAAACTGTAGTATTTGGTATTTAATCATATCTTGATGTAACTGTCACTTATCTGCTGTATTGAATTGTATTTTGTCACACTTGTACTTGCTTGAACTTGTCATTGTATTTATCTTGCTCTTATTGTACTACCTGTACTGTAACACTTGAAATGTATTTGCTTACAATTGTAAGTCGCCCTGGATAAGGGCGTCTGCTAAGAAATAAATAATAATAATAATAATAATCATCTGGGCTCAAAAGAGCAGGAGAGTCATGAATGTGCATCACGCTCCTCCATGAAACCCAAAGACAGTCTTGCACATTATCCAGGGTTGAAACAGACCCACCTCTCATCAGCCGCTGTTCCACCAAGACTCAGTGAAGCAAATAACAAGTGCAATAAACCAAAAGTGACAAGGATGAAAAAAACGTGCTTTACCCATAAACCAATTTTGGTCACTTGTGACATGCGTACGTGAATCACTATGTGATCCAATTTAAAAAACACTTCAATCAAAAATCTTCAGCAATGTCAGTCTGAGGCACTGGAGAGTTTAATAAAGGGGTGCAATGTGATTCAATGCTATGGGAAAAGCTTAATTTACACAGACCCAGCTGAGACCCAGCTTCTCCATGACTGCCACTGCTGCACTGCAACCCTCCTCTCCCAGTTAAAAAGAAGAGCTTCATTTACACAGACCCAGCTGAGACCCAGCTTCTCCATGACTGCCACTGCTGCACTGCAACCCTCCTCTCCCAGTTAAAAAGAAGAGCTTCATTTACACAGACCCAGCTGAGACCCAGCTTCTCCATGACTGCCACTGCTGCACTGCAACCCTCCTCTCCCAGTTAAAAAGAAGAGCTTCATTTACACAGACCCAGCTGAGACCCAGCTTCTCCATGACTGCCACTGCTGCACTGCAACCTTCCTCTCCCAGTTAAAAAGTGAATTGTGTCCTTCTTAATTCTGTTTGAGAACAGCTTACAGAAGAGACACGAGTATTCCCTAAAAGTCAGATGATATAAAAAAAAAATGCAAACACTTAAAAATTGTTCCTATTCATTATATTTTAGTAATCAAAATATTGAGCAACCTGACTCCTTATCAGTTTCTCAAAGTTGTCCAATAACTAATTCATTCAAAATTTTAAAACTCTAATTGTATATTGATGTGGATTAAAAAAGATATACAGTTACTGTAAGTAAAAACCTGTAGACATGTATTTTCTGAACTCCATATAATAATTACATGTCCAATACGTTATTGCTGATCATGTCTTCACTTATGTTTAAAACAATGTAAGAACATAAGAACATAAGAAAGTTTACAAACAAAAGGAGGCCATTCGGCCCATCTTGCTCATTTGGTTGTTTGTAGCTTATTGATCCCAGAATCTCATCAAGCAGCTTCTTGAAGGATCCCAGGGTGTCAGCTTCAACAGCATTACTGGGGAGTTGGTTCCAGACCCTCACAATTCTCTGTGTAAAAAAGTGTCTCCTATTTTCTGTTCTGAATGCCCCTTTATCTAATCTCCACTTGTGACCCCTGGTCCTTGTTTCTTTTTTCAGGTCGAAAAAGTCCCTTGGGTCGACATTGTCAATAACTTTTAGAATTTTGAATGCTTGAATCAGATCACCTCATAGTCTTCTTTGTTGAAGACTGAATAGATTCAATTCTTTTAACCTGTCTACATATGACATGCTTTTTAAACCCGGTCGCTCTTCTTTGCACTCTTTCTAGAATAGCAATATCCTTTTTGTAGCGAGGTGACCAGAACTGAACACACTATTCTAGATGAGGTCTTACTAATGCATTGTAAAGTTTTAACATTACTTCCCTTGATTTGAATTCAACACTTTTCACTATTTATCCGAGCATTTCTGATTCAACATAAAAGGTGTTTTTCATAGATTCCGTCTTCAATTTCAGTATCTCCCATATGGTATTTATAATGCAAATTTGTATTGCCTGCAAGCAGTACCTTACACTTTTCTCTATTAAATGTCATTTGCCATGTGTCTGCCCAGTTCTGAATGCTGTCTAGATCATTTTGGATGACCTTTGCTGCTGCATCAGTGTTTGCCACTCCTCCTATTTTTGTGTTACAGAATATGTACCTGTATTTTCAAGTGTATGGCATTATAATGAAGATGCACTGTATCATTACAGTCATTGCCACTTGCATCCCAATCCAATTGCTTATTCCATTCAGCCAAGCTTTACTTAGCAGTTTGTTTCTTATGACAAACATCCCCACCTCGCTGGATTGATGTCTCCAAGAAACAAAGCATGCATCCCATTGCAAATCAAATAGAATTGCAATATATCCCCTGACTGAGGCTGAAACCTTGTTTTTACTGTTGTGTGTGTGCGTGTGTGATTGCATTTCCCCCAAATATTCTCTTGAAATCAAAAAAAAAAAAAAAGACAATTTAGTAGGATTTATGCTGTCTGGTTCAAACAGATTTGCCCGTCACGAGTGCCCCTCATGTGTTTTGTTGGTTGCCTAGCTTTCTGTCAGCTTGTTTCATAACAGTGGAGAGTCTTTTCACTTTAATTCAGTTTTCAAAAGCATGAAACATAATGACAAGTTGTACGAGATGAATCAGATATAGCTAACAGAGCCACATGAAGTAGCTGTGGTTATAACAGAAGAATGACACACAATCAGCATCTCTTATAACCCCACAATTAGACACAATGATACACAGATAATAGAGTCCAATTTAAAGCAATTTCACCACGTTTAGATCTTTCAGTGCCGTTTACCGGAATCACCACATTCAAGCTCGTTTCAAAACAATTGAATATGAACAAAAGTACGAGCACATTTACTCATGTCGTCGACACCCATTGAAAACCACTAATCTGACCCTGGAGTCATGTTAAGAAAGACATTATGTATATAATTAAGAGAGAACTGCTTGCTGCAAATGGAGATCAACAGTCTTCAGAGTGGATAAAATCCGAGATAGTCAAGGGTTATATACCAGTGGTGCAGATGGTATACATTTGTAGGATTAACAACATGTATTTGCTACTTGTACTTAAAGAGTAATTGGCTTCATGTTTTTTCATTTTTATTGATGTATTTGTTTAATGTGGTTCTAATTGTAATTACTCAAAGAGTGTTTAGTTAGATTATTTTCTTTTTGTGTTGAGCTGCTTTACCCGAAGTCTCATCAGTTCCAGTTGCATTCCATTAGTAACCTAGGCTAGATCAGCCAGCAGGTCTTTATAGACGTAAACTAGTGCCTTCTAGTTTCCTTTAGTTTTACTGGCAATACACTGCTGTTGCACCAGATGGCGCTGGCGCATACACTACAAATATAATGACATGTTGGATGATCTAGCCTACTTTACAGATGTCTATGGTAGGCAACTAGAATTGAAAATCAACTTCAGCACCTTAACGAGAACTTATTTTAAAAAAAAACACTCAAAATAATTACAAACCCCATAGAAAGTTAAAGGGGACAGTAAGAAAATGTAATCTGAATCAATGAACTCTTTCTATAGATAGATAGATAGATAGATAGATAGATAGATATGTTTCACTGATAGCTAAAATCCTTTGTTTTTAAAAGTGCAGTAAGCTTGCTTTTCCACACCCTATAAAACACAGAAAATCGTTTAGAAAACACCTTGGGGTGAAGACTAGCCTTTGATCTCTTAGCCATTTAGGAAAAATCTGAAAAATGACCTTGTTCAAAGCAAACCCATTTAGTCAGTGAATAGATGAATGGAACCTTCTCATAGAATACTAATATCTTCTACCAAGGCAGCACAGCTTATTTCTCTGTCATCCAACTGAGTAAGCAGCTGTTTCTTTGTATCATTAAATATATCTTTTTCCAGCGCAAGGATTCCCAGAAAGAAAAGCAATTCAATTTACTTGGGCTAGAGGCAGTCTCAGCAATATAGGAACCGAGGCTATTAAACAGTAATTATTTACCTTCCTAATTAACAAGACTGTAAACGGAGCTGCCTGCAAACATTTTAAGATACTGCGACAGAAGGGAGTGTAAATACATTTGGCCTCTCGAGAGTTATTTGAATTGACAATGCTCACCTCACAATAGGTAATTGATTCTTCCATTCACGGTACTATCAGTAGAAACCTCTTTCCTTTGTTTGCCTTGTATGAATCCTGTTATAGCCAGAGACTCAAGCAGTAAACAGACATGCCAAGGTTAAGGGATCTCTAAGAATGATATACTTACAGGGGGTGTACAGTATGTCAGTGCTGACTGTGCCCCCAATTTACTAATAGAGCCAATGCGATGCTCCCTGTGAAATCCCAAGAAAAGATCTGACTAACTTTGCACAGCCAGGTTTCAAACCTGCGCTCCCCTAACTGTATGACTTTCCCTGCACACCACACAGCTCTGGAGTTTTTCTGTTTTTCACCATTCACCTAATCTGAAGGTAGCTTCATGACCCTTAGAGCAGCAAGTTCAATTAAAGCTCTCCACAGACAGCCCTATTCTTCTTCTCCTTTCTGATCTGTCCTCTGGGCTCTGTGGATAATTATAGATCTTGTCAATACTGGGTAAAGTGTTTCCGCGATTCAGAAATAGCAGGTCACTTGACATGTCCTTGACAAGCACCTCTGAACTCAAATTACTTCTATGGCATATTCCTTGCTTTTCAGATAAGTGCATTAATATCGTCTTGAAGACAGAAAGCGTGGAAGGTGATAAAAGTAACCATGGCAACCATGCTTCCGTCACACGACATTCCGTGACCCTCATTCTGCCAGGCAGATGTGTGACTGGCATGGTGACCAAGAGGTTTTCATCAGGCCCTTTCTTAATAATCCTGTTAGTGATGGAAAAAAGGGCTCATTGAAAATCCTGTAAATGTAATAACACTACAGGATGTAAGTGTGACAAGAGCCTCTTGTAATGATTCGAGACTGAAACGACACTGAAACGGGCACTGAAGCTAGTTTACACATTTGAAAGGCTATAAATAAATACATTATATATATATATATATATATATATATATATATATATATATATATATATATATATATATATATATATATATATAGTGACAAGAAGGGTGAAGTTATTGTGACGTGCCATCATACTTCCTGCTTTTTCACGATTGAGAATATTGCTAAGGCTTCATAGGCAGCTCCTTGCGGTGTTTCGTTTTAAAGCAATTCATGGTAAGCTGGTTAAAGCTTGGGTCAGGATCCAGTTTTATGTATGAACAATCATAAAAAAGAATCTCAGCTGTGAGAATGAGAAACAAATAAAGAACCCCCAGGCCTGTAAGATGCTGATTGAATGAGGACAAGCTCTTGTAAGTGGATACACAATTAACACAACACTTTTCGAGTAGATAAACATTTTTAGCTAGTGCTTGCAGCTTGATTATTATTATTATTATTATTATTATTATTATTATTATTATTATTATTATTATTATTATTATTATTATTAATAATTCATCTTGCCCACCCCATCAGAAAACATACTGCAATGCTTTCATAGGAGTGTCAGTTTCAATATATTATACAACAGCTAATAATCACGCCGCATGTGGAGCGACATCGCCAGCCCCCGAAACAAATCTAGCAATGTGCCCACTGTCTAATAACTTTATTAAGCAAAGCAACCAGGAACAACTTGACATTTAAGAACATGAAGAAAACAAGCATATGGATTGTAAGTTGGGCATGTGCTGCAGTTATGCAGAGCTTGATATCAGATTCTTAACCAGGGCTATATTATTAGATATATTTTCAAGAGATGACTGCAAGTAAATGCCATTGTGCAGCACATGTCCAGCTTAATAAACTCATCAATGAAACACAACAGAAAGTAACATGAACGAGTCTTTGGTCCAGTCATCTCAACAAAACAAAAGAAAGCACCTCAAGCTGTGGGGAAACAGTGAACTCCACTTGATGAACGAGCCTGTGGTTCAGTGAACCAGGCTTACATCAAGACTCCAGGCAATCTCCAGGGATAATTCTCCTGTGCTCTTTGACAGACAACCATTTTGTCTGAAAGATAAACAAACAACAACAGCAGGCAGTGGGGCAATGAGGTGAAATAATTCATGCTCTCATTGCTTCTGCTGACTTTCAGATTTAACCTTAAATTGAATTCTGTAACAAAAAAGCATCCTGTATATCATGTGAACGGTCTGCTATTGCTGGAATAAACATTTACTAATAAATGAATTACAAATCTTCTTCTTCTTCTTCTTCTTCTTCTTCTTCTTCTTCTTCTTCTTCTTCTTCTTCTTCTTCTTCTTCTTCTTCTTCTTCTAATTAATAACAACAACAGAAGAAACTGAAAAAGACTTCTACTCGAAACGTTTGTCATTGAATTTAAATTGATTTTATTATTTCGAAATTCAGCACTATTGAGAGTTATATAGTTATGTTTTTTTTGTTGCAGATTTTATCATGTAGGGAAATCCCCCAGGTATAGTCAAGTCTTGTACCCACAGTCCATGTGTGCATGCTCTATACTGCCTTCTGTCCTGGATTTACAATATACTAAGCTGCCCTTCTTTACAGTACAAACCATGCATGACACTGGGAAATCAAGCTACAGAGTACACTGTATAGATGGAGCTGGTTCTCTGCTGTCCCTGTTATTATACCTCATCATCCCAACTGGAAACTGTGGCTGTAAATCATGATCCCACCTTCCCTCTGGTTTTAATCAAGCGCTTCCTGCACCCGAGATTCCCATCTCCTTCCTTGGGGTGAATTTATAATACAACTTTAATAGCATACAAGTCACAGCACGCCCGTTTTAATAACCAGCGGTACAAAATAAAAAGAACAGAAAGAAATTTGGCAACAGTGTTATCATGCACTATTTGTGTGTTAACCACCCAAAGCCAATTGCCTTAGGTACAGTGGTGAACATCATACTGTATAACAAGTTACAAATATCCATGGTTTGGTACGCACCAATATTAGAGGACATCCAAGACGCTGTCTAGCTCCAACACCATGTCCAACACTTCAAACAATTGGGATGTCAAGGATCAGGGGTGCAAATTCGGAGCTAGATTCTAGCGCCAGGGTACCTCATGTAGCAAGAGCGACATTAAATTCTGGCGCCAGTAGACAATAGATTTAATTTATTGTTATTATTATTATTATTATTATTATTATTATTATTAGTTTTTTTTATTATTATTCGTTAGCAACCGTAGATAATGATAGTTTCCCATTGGGTCTGGACTACTCACATGACCCCCCCCCCCCCCAACACTCATCCACATACACAGGAGAGAAGGTTTGTGTCGTTGTGAGGGGGGCTTGATTAGGAAGGTATTTAATAATTTAGCACCAGTAGGCTCTCTCAAAACAGTTTAGCACCAATTTTCAAAACGATTTGCACCCGTGTCAAGGATGCTGGTTCAGGATCAAAGGTTTCAGTGGTCATCTTACATGAATGTGCATCAGGGCAGAAAGCCGTGAGGCTGATTGGCGAGATCAATATATATATATATACTGTGCAAAAGTTTTAGGCAGGTGTGAAAAAATGCTGTAAAGTAAGAATGCTTTCAAAAATAGACATGTTAATAGTTTATATTTTGCAAAGTGAGTGAACAGAAGAAAAATCTACATCAAATCAGTATTTGGTGTGACCACCCTTTGCCTTCAAAACAGCATCAATTCTTCTAGGTACACTTCCACACAGTTTTTGAAGGAACTCGGCAGGTAGATTGGCCCAAACATCTTGGAGAACTAACCACAGTTCTTCTGTGGATTTAGGCAGCCTCTGTTGCTTCTCTCTCTTCATGTAATCCCAGACAGACTCGATGATGTTGAGATCAGGGCTCTGTGGGGGCCATACCATCACTTCCAGGACTCCTTGTTCTTCTTTACGCTGAAGATAGTTCTTCATGACTTTAGCTGTATGTTTGGGGTCGTTGTCATGCTGCAGAATAAATTTGGGGCCAATCAGATGCCTCCCTGATGGTATTGCATGATGGATAAGTATCTGCCTGTACTTCTCAGCATTGAGGAGACCATTAATTCTGACCAAATCCCCAACTCCATTTGCAGAAATGCAGCCCCAAACTTGCAAGGAACCTCCACCATGCTTCACTGTTGCCTGCAGACACTCATTAGTGTACCGCTCTCCAGCCCTTGCGAACAAACTGCCTTCTGCTACAGCCAAATATTTCAAATTTTGAATCATCAGTCCAGAGCACCTGCTGCCATTTTCTACACCCCAGTTCCTGTGTTTTCATGCATAGTTGAGTAAGCTTGGCCTTGTTTCCATGTCGGGTATGGCTTTTTGGCCGCAAGTCTTCCATGAAGGCCACTTATGACCAGACTTCTCCGGACGGTAGATGGGTGTACCAGGGTCCCACTGTTTTCTGCCAGTTCTGAGCTGATGGCACTGCTGGACATCTTCCGATTGCGAAGGGAAGTAAGCATGATGTGTCTTTCATCTGCTGCAGTAAGTTTCCTTGGCCGACCACTGCGTCTATGGTCCTCAACGTTGCCCGTTTCTTTGTGCTTCTTCAAAAGAGCTTGGACAGCACACCTGGAAACCCCTGTCTGCCTTGAAATTTCTGCCTGGGAGAGACCTTGCTGATGCAGTATAACTACCTTGTGTCTTGTTGCTGTGCTCAGTCTTGCCATGGTGTATGACTTTTGACAGTAAACCTCAGCAACCTCACCTTGTTAGCTGAGTTTGACTGTTCCTCACCCAGTTTTATTCCTCCTACACAGCTGTTTCTGTTTCAGTTAATGATTGTGTTTCAACCTACATATTGAATTGATGATCATTAGCACCTGTTTGGTATAATTGTTTAATCATACACCTGACTATATGCCTACAAAATCCCTGACTTTGTGCAAGTGTACCTAGAAGAATTGATGCTGTTTTGAAGGCAAAGGGTGGTCACACCAAATATGGATTTGATTTAGATTTTTTTCTGTTCACTCACTTTGCATTTAGTTAATTGATAAATATAATCTATTAACATGTCTATTTTGAAAGCATTCTTACTTTACAGCATTTTTTCACACCTGCCTAAAACTTTTGCACAGTACTGTATATGTATATATATATATATATATATATATATATATATATATATATATATATATATATATATATATATATATATATAGTGCCGTGAAAAAGTATTTGCCGCCTGTCTGATTTTCTGCATTTTTGCATATTTTTGTATTTTTGACACTGAATGTTATCAGATCTTCAACCAAAACCTAATATTAGCTCAAAGGGACCCTGAGTGAACAAATTACACAAAAATTTGATACATATTTCATTTATTTATTAAAGAAAGTTATGCAACACCCAATGCCCCCGTGTGAAAAAGTAATTGCCCCGTTAGACTCAATAACTGGTTACGCCACCTTTAGCAGCAATAACTGCAACCAAACGCATCCTGTAGTTATTGATTAGTCTCTCACAGCACCGTGGAGGAATTTTGGCCCACTCCTCCATGCAGAACTGCTTCAACTCAGTGACATTTGTGGGTTTTCGAGCATGAACTGCTCATTTCAGGTTCTGCCACAACATCTCGATGGGGTTTAGGTCTGGACTTTGACTAGGCCATTCCAAAACTTTAAATTTCTTGTTCTTCAACCATTCTGATGTAGACTTGCTTGTGTGTTTCGGATCATTGTCTTGCTGCATGACCCAGCTGTGCTTCAGCTTCAGCTCACTGACGGATGGCCTGACATTCTCCTGTAGAATTCTCTGATACAGAGCAGAATTCATGGTTCCTTCAATGATGGCAAGGCGTCCAGGACCTGATGCAGCAAAGCATCCCCAAACCATGACACTACCACCACCATGCTTGACCGTTGGTATGAGGTTCTTATTGTGGAATGCAGTGTTTGGTTTTCGCCAGACATAACGGGGCCCATGTCGGCCAAAAAGTTTCACTTTTGACTCATCTGTCTATAGAACATTGTTCCAGAACTCTTGAGGATCATCCAGGTGATTTTTGGCAAACTTGAGACGAGTATTCATGTTCTTCTTACTGAGCAATGGCTTCCGCCTTGCTACTCTGCCATGAATCCCATTTTTGCCCAGTGTCTTTCTGATGGTGGAGTCATAAACACTGACCTTAGCCAAGGCGAGAGAGGCCTGCAGATCCCTGGATGTTGTTCTAGGGTTCTTTGTGACTTCCTGGACGATAATAAGCGCAATTACCTGGAGATCGTTGACAGATCCCAGAGACCTTGAGACTCAATAGAAAATCGGGAGGTTAGGCAGATATGGGTCACAGCCAGATAATATGCTTGACTTTGCAAAAGGTCAAGCATATTTTCATTAGTGTGCATGTGTACCAGTTATGTGAACCTCTGGTTATAATCCTTTATCAAAGATGAGGTGTTTCCGAGAACTTTATCTTTCTTTTTTTATTTTGGAAACCCTCTCAAAGCTTGCAGTAAGTAGGTTAAATAGATTCTATTGGTTTTGAATGTCAGGCAAGATTAACATTTTGAAACACTGGTTGCTAAGAAACCCTGCTGAACTGTTGACTAACTGCCAGCAAAGTAATTCTTGTTAGTTTTTAATTATGCTGCCTGAATGAGATTATTGGGAATCATTTGCAAAAATATGTGTGAAAGGTTTTGCATGCATGCCTGCCTGGACAAATATACCAGGAATCTACATAGTTATGTGTGGTTCCCAGACAGACTGTTCTTAATCAACAGTGAAACAGCCAGACAACTACATCTCACCCTAAAGACGGAGCACAAGAAGGTTAAGTGACTTGCTCAGGATCACATAATGAGTCAGTGGCTGAGGGGGGATTTGAACTGGGGACCTTTTGGTTACAAGCCCGTTGCTTTAACCACTGGACCACACAGCCTCCTCCTTGTTTTAAAATGATTACAATAAAGAAGGACACATTGGAATTACTCCCTTAAACAACACTAAACCTAACCCTAAGCCTTTTACATATACAGTATAATGCAAAATGATTTATACGTTAAGTACATTGAAACTATGCATAATAACATTGTAATTGTGTGTAAATACACATGTGTTTATTAAGTAACTACTATGTAACTACACAGTAATTAGAGACACAATGTGAAGTGTTCGTGGAAAAGAAATGCAGAGATAGCTTTAAATGCTTTCTAACTAGAATGCTGTTTTATCAGGGATTGTGCTGTTGAAACTTGTTTTTCTACTGCTGCTATCAGCATGCATTGCATTATTATATTGTGGTTCATATATTATTATTATTATTATTATTATTATTATTATTATTATTATTATTATTATTATTATTAATAATAATAATAATAATAATAATAATAATAATAATAATAATAATAATAATAATAATAATAATAATATTATGATATTATTATTGCAGTCTGGTCAAGGCATCGGTAGGCGAGTACAAGAGTCTTGAACAGGGTGCAAGCGGTGATCGGGAGCCAGTGGAGTGAGCGGAGCAGTGGAGTAGCGTAGGAGAAGCGAGGCAGAGAGAACACCAGGCAAGCAGCGGAGTTCTGGATGAGCTGGAGCGGATGGGTGGCGGGCGCAGGTAGGCCGGCCAGGAGGGAGTTGCAGTAGTCTAGGCAGGAGAGTACCAGGGCCTGGATGAGGAGCTGCGTGGAGTACTTGTTGAGGAAGGGTCGGATTCTTTGTATGTTACTCAGGAAAAAACGGCAGGTGCGTGCGAGAGTGGAGAAGTGCTGGGAATAGGAGAGGCAGGAGGGAGAGAGCGTGGTAGATTCCAGAGGAATGGAGATAGAGAGATCAGAGGAGGGGGAAGAAAATGAGGTCAGATTTAGAGAGGTTGAGTTTGAGGTGATGCAAGTGCATCCAGGAGGAGATAGCAGATAGATAGGTAGAGATACGGGAGGGGATGGTGGAGTCAGAGGGGGGGAGGGAGAGGAAGGTCTGAGCATCATCAGCATAGAAATGGTATGAGAAACCATAGGATGCGATGAGGGGGCCCAGGGAGCAGATGTAGAGAGAGATCAGGAGAGGACCCAAGACTGATCCTTGGGGGACTCCTGGAGAGAGGATGAGGTGTGGAGGTTGAGCCGTGCCAGGTTACTTGGTAGGTGTGATCAGAGAGGTAGGAGGAGAACCAGGCCAGAGCAGTGCCAGAGATTCTCAGGTCAGCGAGAGAGGATAAGAGAATAGAGTGATCGACTGTGACAGAGGAGAGAGAGGCAGCACGGGCAGAGTTTACTTGGGTTAGTGACAGACAGGAGAGCACTTTCAATGGAGTGAGCAGAGCGGAAACTAGATTGGAGAGGGTCAAGCAGAGAGTGGTTAGACAGGAAATCAGAGAGCTGGCTGTGTACTTATAGGTCAATCCAGGGAGTACTAGGGTCTGGATTTGTGAGCGATATCCTCCAGCTTTAGGACTGATTGAACAAAATAGTTTAAAAAAACCCATTTGGAATGGTTTGTGTTACATACAGTAGTGTGCAGATTTATTAAAGCACCTGAAGAAGGGTCATTTACATCCTTTATATATCTACCTGCATGCAAACCTCTGGGGGGGAGAATTTCCATTTCTGCTCCGTAATCAGTGATATAGAAACAACAGGCACTCATGTGTGAAAATGTTAGACCACTTTGTGCTTTATTTGGCATCTTAAACAACTTCTAAAAAGTCTTATGCATTGTACCATTTGTGGCTATGTGTTCCTGTTCTCTTTCTGTTTGAAATGAATTGCATGAGTGACCTATTATAGTCATCAATTAAATTAGTCAATCACCAATTTGCCTATTTTGACAATTGTCCAAGATTTTCAGCTCCAGTGGTTTGATTTCATATGCACAACAAATCAAAACTACAGAAGCAAAGGGGTGTTCTAATACAACAGAAGCAACGGGGGGTTCTAATACAACAGAAGCAATGGGGGTTCTAATACAACAGAAGCAATGGGGTGTTCTAATACAACAGAAGCAATGGGGTGTTCTAATACAACAGAAGCAATGGGGTGTTCTAATACAACAGAAGCAATGGGGTGTTCTAATACAACAGAAGCAATGGGGTGTTCTAATACAACAGAAACAATGGGCTGTTCTAATACAACAGAAACAATGGGGTGTTCTAATACAACAGAAACAATGGGGTGTTCTAATACAACAGAAACAATGGGGTGTTCTAATACAACAGAAACAATGGAGGGGGTTCTACTAAATATGCACACTACTATATGTGTTACAGTACACCAAGGCAATTAAATTAAGATTTACAAAAACAACAACAACAAAAAATGATCACCAGTTCCCTGAGTTTGTAATGTTGTATAGATGTAATTCAGCTAGGAGCTCCAATATTGTGTGAAAAGCTAAAAAAATGCAATAATGTCCAATAAAAAACAGTTTAAAACCCTTTTAAAAAACCATATTGTTTCATCACATTTCCTTTATGCTTGTTTTGAGCTTAGCCTTCGCTTAGCCTATTATAAAAACAAGCACATATATTTGATCATTAGCTAGCTTGTTATTGGATTTCAAGTTTTCAAGACGTGTTGGTCGTGCATTATTTAGGTTGTTTGAAAAGGTTTCTAGAGACTGAATAAAAAAAAAGTTGCATGTTTCCAAATGATACATCTAGTTTTCAATTCTAAGCGTATTAGCAGGCAGACACCACACGTCGGCAAATGCAAGACCTCATACCTTATATCCCATTTTACCAGAGAAGCTCAACTTTGACCCAACTGATCACAATTTTACATTTTAACACTGACCAGGATCAGGAATATCCCAGAGTGTTGAAGCATAAACTGCTGACAAACAAGACTGTAAAGAGGATGTACTGATGAGCAAATGAGCTGTTTCTCACCTTCTCAGAGGACTGTGAAAACAGATGAAAACAAAATAGAGTTCCCATCCCTTTGGGTTTCTGGAGAGTGGACACAACAGAAAGTGAACAAAACAAAAAGTGAAAACTTTAGTTGCAAGACGCATGCTGTGGTACATAGTAATTACTGAGTAATTGTTGGGAAGCAACACTGGGTCATCAGGTGATTAATGTAGTACAGTAAGCACTCACATATAAAATGTTGACTTCAGTGATGGTTAAAACGCATGACGCATATCTGATTATTTCATTTTGGCCCGTTCCAACCCTTGTCCATTTAGCAGAGAACACAAAAAAAGATACAATGTCAAAACTACATAGCTGAAAAGACCGTGTTTTAAAATAAGTAGGCTTCCATTTAGATGCACTGTAGTTGGTTATGTTAGGGCGACTTACAATTGTTACAAGATATCACATTATTTTTACATACAATTACATTATTTTTTTACACATTATTTTTACATACAATTACAGTTGGGTTTTTACTGGAGCAATCTAGGTAAAATAAAGTACTTTGCTCAAGGGTACAGCAGCAGTGTCCCCCACCTGGGACTGAACCCACAACCCTCCGGTCAAGGGTCCAGAGCCCTAACCACTACTCCAGACTGCTGCCCGGTACATCCAGTATGTATTCTAGCAGTATGTAAAATTTCCCTTAACGACCCAACAGCAGAATGAAATCAAAATGTTACCCATGAACAAAACTGCGTAAAACTTAAAAGACAATACAGTTTAGCAAAAGATTCAGAAAAACCAACAATACAGTATCCAGAATTAAAACAGTATCCAAGTAAGTCACTGTGCAAGATTGCAGAGCTGTAGTGCTGCTCCATAAGGCCCTAATGTCACAGTTCACTTGCAAATGAAAATGCACAAAAGCAACTAAAGACCACAGATTTTTTTAATGCATTGCAGTATCTGAAACTGTTTATCTGTATCTGAACTGGTTTACACTATCGCAGATGGACTCACTGTTCTCATTCGCTTTGTTGCTGCTGCATTTTCGTCAGGTGAAACCGGAGGAAGCACTGTAACTGCACAATAAAGATGGACTGATTTGTGCATGCGAAAAAGACTGTTCTTTCGGCTAAAGAACAGTCTTGCTGTGTCGCTCCCGGTGCAATCTGAGCTTGACTGGCAGGAGTCGCCGGTCCTCCTCAATTAGATCTAAACGTTTACCAAGCTTACATGCCTACAACTGTGATTACGAGTCACGTGTGTTTGCAAATGTAATTTACAGGTACACCCAACCATTTCATGCAATTGATCTTTTGACTGCAATTTAAAAAACAGACGTTTTGCTGCTATGACAAGTATTGTATGCCATGCACAGTTCTGTATATTTGTGGATGAAATCATTGAACCTTATATGGCTTTCAAGATTGTCCCTAATTTATATATTAACCCAGTTAAATCCAGTAATTACATGATTTCCATTACATGAGAGAAGATGTTAAAACTTCATGCTGATTTGAACTTGGCTCTCGCCAAGATAAGCACCAACTAAGACGTAGCTTCACAGTAAACTAATGTGATCCATATGTGTCTCCATCCATTTGCGCTTCCTTCCATATGATGATGTAGATATCCTTCTGTCTGGTGTTGATGGCTGAAGTGTAATGCTGGCTCCAGGGATCAGCTTATTTTGCCTCCTAAGCATCAGCACACACACGGCTACTGATGCTGGCTCCGGGGATCAACCATAGTGCGGTCTCCCCAGCGCATCAGCATGACAACCGTCTGGATTGAGCTAAGTAGGGTACATCTCTGGGGTCTTCAAGTGGGCACCTTCCATCCTCGGTGTTTCGTCGACTAGCCCACGACACCTCAAGAGGGCTCGACGGTGATTCTGGCGTCCCAGCATCACCCCTCCGTCCCCCACTCAACTCAGCCCAGCTTACTTACCTGTACATCAGCCTTTCTTTCTTTCTATTGTGCTTGAGATCCCCAGCCAGAATCTTTCCGTCTCAACCACAGCCAGTTGCTGCTCCTCTCTGCTGCTTCAGATAAGTTCTTCACTGTGCGACGCAACTCTTGGCCATTGAATCCGACATCTCTGAGAAACCGGGTTGTAGAGTGTGCCACAAATCCTCGACATCCCACTTCCACTGGGTAAACCCAGACTCTCCATCCTCGCTGTTCCTTCAGTGGCTAGTTGAGCATACCGCAGTTTCTTCCTCTCATACGCCTCATCTACAGCATCCTCCCATGGCACTGTTAACTCTACCAGGTGAACAAGGCGTGCTGATCCAGACCACAGGACAATATCTGGTCGAAGGTTTGTGGTGGCAATTTCAGGTGGAAAAATAAGCCGCTGACCAACATCTGCCAGCATTTTCCAGTCTCTAGCAGCTTCCAGTTGTCCTGGGCGAGGATTGGTTTTAACACCTTTTCTTGGTGGTTGCTCTCCTGGGCGGAGAAATGTTGTCTTTGTGTGTAATGTTTTGATGGAACAGGTGGCAACTTATTGGTCATGTTACGCTTGTCTTCCAATGCTAAGGCCAAACATCGCAGCACCTGGTCATGGCCAAGTAAACCGTCCTTGGCTAAGAGCCACCTTACATCCTGTCAAAATGTGCCTTAATGTTGCAGGTGATGAACACAAAGGACATGAGGGATCCTCTCCTACCCAGAGGTTTAGGTTCTGTGGTGATGGGAGAACATCATATGTTGACCTTATAAGGAAACTGATCCTGCTCTGTTCCATTGACCATAGGTCTTGCCAGCCAATCTTGCGTTGTTCCACACTCTCCCATCTCATCCATTCTCCCTGCTTGCCCTGGGAAATGGCCTTTATACACCTCATCCTCTCCTCCTGCTTTTGCACCTCGTTGACTACAAGCTTCCTCCGTTGCGCTGGGGCTGCCTTGTGCCATGTAGGAGGAGCTGAACTGAGACCAAGACTCCCTCTTCCATGCTGAACTTGCCCCATGATATCACCAATTCGAAGGGCAGCCTTTGCATCCTCCAAAGAGACTAGCTAGCAAACACCATGTGTTACTGATGGAGAAAGCAATGAAGCACTGCATCCACAGATAAAATGAGCTTGGATGCCAATCCATTACAACATCATGATCTAAGAAACAGTTGTTTGTAAGTCTTCTGTTTCCTTTACTTAGTCTTTTTTTTATTTTTGGCATGCAATAACTCTTGAACAATGGATTGGCATTCAGTGCCCTTTTGCATGCTGGTAGTGCTCTTAGCTCTTATACATTTTGGAGGTGTATTCATCATCCTCCGTCTGCCTCTCTGCACAGATTGCATGAAATATAAATGAGTGACTGGATTAGAATCCCTCGAGACACCTTCCAGCTCCTCATGGAGTCTATGCCATGTCGTGACTAGACTGTGATCAGGGCTAAGGGTGGCCCAACCCGATTTTAGGTTCAGGTTCTAATACAGTGGCTAGCCAGTTTAAACTTTGCAAGAATAAAGGTGACAAGTGAACCTTCTTATAAAGCACGGTTTCCAGGAGTAGTCGTCCAAAACTCTGGTTCCTCTGCACTGGCTGGTACAGTGGAGTAGCTGTCATGCATTACTGCACTGGTTCCTCAGCACTGGCTGGTACAGTGGAGTAGCTGTCATGCATTACTGCACTGGTTCCTCAGCACTGGCTGGTACAGTGGAGTAGCTGTCATGCATTACTGCACTGGTTCCTCAGCACTGGCTGGTACAGTGGAGTAGCTGTCATGCATTACTGCACTGGTTCCACTGCACTGACTGGTACAGTGGAGTAGCTGACATGCATTACTGCACTGGTTCCACTGCACTGGCTGGTACAGTGGAGTAGCTGTCATGCATTACTGCACTGGTTCCTCTGCACTGGCTGGTACAGTGGAGTAGCTGTCATGCATTACTGCACTGGTTCCTCAGCACTGGCTGGTACAGTGGAGTAGCTGTCATGCATTACTGCACTGGTTCCTCTGCACTGGCTGGTACAGTGGAGTAGCTGTCATGCATTACTGCACTGGTTCCTCTGCACTGGCTGGTACAGTGGAGTAGCTGTCATGAATTACTAGAATTGCACAACGGATAGCTTATTGCACAGCAAACACACTGGCGTAATGTTTATGGACCTGCCATCTGAACAACTCTGCTTGTGCTTCAGAGTAAACACTGCTTTAAAAAAATCCAGATAATACTCTGAGATTGCCAATCTCACAATGAACCGCGGAATCCAATTATTTTATGGACAAAAATAGACACCTTCAGTCTGTCCAGACTACCCAGTATGTGTGATTTTCACTAAAACATAGTCGCACCATTGGTGTTCAGTGCTGAATGAAACTGTCACTTTTGATTACCCAAACCTTCCTACCATGGGTCGGCACTTCTTTTCAAAAAGAGGCAAATCATTGGTAGATATCAATACGGCACAAGAATCTTAAAAAAAAAAGCAGACATATTGGAATTTATCACAATAAGCATGACTGACAAATTTATGTCAATGTTGACCTTTTGGGAAATCGAAGTGTACTTAAAGTACTTAAATCAATTCAAAACTTGACACTGATCACTCTCTACTCCTTCTTCATGAACTACAGCGTTTCCCTATCCCATTCTGAAAATCAGTTTTAAAAAAATATATCTTAAACTTTCAGCTTTTTAAAAAAGATTTTGATCCCACCCCCTGCACTGCATGTGTGCGATCTGATGCAGAATATTAATAAATACAACTCGACAATTTCAATTGAGCTTTCTCAGTGCGGCATAGACGTCTCAGGAGTCTGCTGAGTTTGTGAACTTCGTGTTTATTCACATTGTCGAGTTGGAATTGTTTGAATTTAGGAAGTCAGAAAACACTGAAAGCAAAGTTTTTATGATGATATTAGTGTTTGATGCATCTTTATTTTGTAGTATATTTTGTAATTAATTTTGCTTTGTTGTGTGGAGAGAGGAAGGCCGTTCAGCGTGACGACGTCATTTGAGGGAGTTTGTAATAAAAAATATTGACCGTAAGCAGCGTCACAGGTGCACTAATTGGATCTATTTTTGGTCATGTGATGAGGTTTTAACCAATCACATGCCAGAATTTCGGAAACGTTGCAGGCCTGTGTGTGGCTGGAGAGCGTAGACAACACTTCTGCTCTCCCTCTGGAGCCCACATACACAACGAACCCTATTACCAGCTGTGCTGTACTCACAAGCACAGACCTGCTACTCACAAGCACAGACCTGCTACTCACAAGCACAGACCTGTCTCCAGACAGGCTATGAACCCTATTACCAGCTAGCTAGCTACTCACAAGCACAGACCTGCTACTCACAAGCACAGACCTGCTACTCACAAGCACAGACCTGTCTCCAGACAGGCTACGAACCCTATTAATAGGTAGCTAGGTACTCACAAGCACAGACCTGCTACTCACAAGCACAGACCTGCTACTCACAAGCACAGACCTGTCTCCAGACAGGCTACGAACCCTATTACTAGCTAGCTAGCTACTCACAAGCACAGACCTGTCTCCAGACAGGCTACCTTAAAGGAGGCGCGAACTGCCGCGATGACGAATATAAAGCTTCTGCTTTACATCTGGAGCCCACATACACAACTACGAACCCTATTACCAGCTAGCTAGCTACTCACAAGCACAGACCTGTCTCCAGACAGGCTACCTGAAAGGAGGCGCGAACTGCCGCGATGACGAATATAAAGCTTCAGCTCTCCCTCTGGAGCCCACATACACAACTACGAACCCTATTACCAGCTAGCTAGCTACTCACAAGCACAGACCTTTCTCCAGACAGGCTACGAACCCTATTACCAGCTAGCTAGCTACTCACAAGCACAGACCTGTCTCCAGACAGGCTGCGAACCCTATTACTAGCTAGCTTGGCTAGTTAGAACGATTTTACTTGAATCACTAAAACTGGTTGCAGTCTCCCCCATCTCTATTGCTCTCTCCCTCTCTCCTGCTTGATCCTTGTCCCCCCTTGCTCCTCCCCCCTCGCTCCTCATTCGCTCCAAAACTGTTATAGGCGTTGTGTGTAAGAGGCGAATTTAACACTGATACGTTCACTACTTAGTCATATAAAGATATAGCATATGCCAGTAGGCTGATGTTCAAAACATTGCAGCAGACAGCTCTCTATTCGTTCCTATACATAGTCCGGCTCAGATTTTAGCCTGGCTATATAATGAAAAAGAAAAAAAGTAATTGATAAACTCAAAACTCACTATTATTAAATGTGGCTGGAATAGAGGAAACTGGAACTGTGATTGGTTGGGCAATTAATTAATAAAATAATACATTTGGTAATGGTACAGTTTAATAAAAAAGTGTGCCAAAGCGCCTCAGTGCATTAATTGTTTGTGTGTTGCCTGCTTAACCACTAGCACTCGATCTACCCTGCTGTGTGGTCCAGTGGTTAAAGCAAAGGGGCTTGTAACCAGAAGGTCCCCGGTTCAAATCCCACCTCAGCCACTGACTCATCTTTCGGGTGAGATGTAATTGTAAGTGACTCTACAGCTGATGCATAGTTCACATACCCTAGTCTCTGTAAGTCGCCTTGGATAAAGGCGTCAGCTAAATAATAATAATAAACTGCCTTTAAACCATCTGCTATACCTCTGATGGTCAATCTACCACCATGGTGGGGGTGTATGTTACTGACATGCTTGTATAAGTTTGCATTGGATCACAGCACAAGTGTAGCGCTTCTACACAAGTAATCTTTCTTGACATAACGTTTTTGACACAACCTCTTTTTCTTTGGAGATTTTAGCCCATCTTAGCTTGGAATACCCAACACAGCACCTACAAAATGGTCAGGTCTGTAACCTTGATCAAGTCTTCCCAATCAGTAATGCAAGACAGCACAAAGCCGGACAGCACAAACCCGGACAGCACAAAGCCAGACAGCACAAGTGGTTATTTTCTACAAATCTGTGTGCAATTGTCTGAGACCAAAGGATTAAGATTCTTGGTGTGATTCCCTGTAAAAAGTAATGCACTATAAATAACGTATCTGTCTGTTGCCATTGTTAAAACAACTCTTCCAGGATTTGTGATAGGTTTATAGGTTTTTGTTCACTCTCCGTCATGCATTTTTTATAGGGAATGACGCTAGTATTTTTAGAAAATCTATAAAGGTTTGGCATGCTACATTCTATTCGTAAATTTAAATAACCTCATGAGCCTCCTCTATAAAAATGCACGTTCAGCAGGAGTGAAAGCATATTAACCAGGAACAGGGTGCACGGCTTTTGGAACTCAAACAGTTTGTAAGAAAGTAGAAGATAGTACTGCATCCTACAGTGGGGCCCCTTCAGTTAGCTAAACGATGACAGATACAAATTCAAAGGAGGATCATTAAAAGAAGGGGACTTTGTGTTTTATCTTTAAAAGTAAGTAAGATGCCAGGTTAATAAAACATTTAAAACAGGTTCAAGTGAAAATCTGAAAAATCTGTGTGCAAATGTGCAACAATATTCCTCAGAAAAATACTTGTACCAGTACTTTCCATTTTGCTTGTTTTTAATGTGGGCACATGTTTAAACACATCCTGTATATATCACATACACACAATGCATACCATGCATGACTGGACCACCTTTTGCTAGAACCCTTATACAGTATAATGCACACTTCCTGTGTAAGGCACCCCTTCTGCATGACACGTGCATATAGAAAAAAACACAATGCAGAACCTTAGCATACTGTGAACCTCACCTGTTTAGAGCAGGTAAAAATTCTCCAATGTGTAAAAAAAAGAGTGTCTTCTATACTCTTAAAATAATGGTACATTTCTAGGAGGTTAGAATATGCACGAGTGCTGTAAGCATGGCAGAGGAGGTTAGAATATGCACGAGTGCTGTAAGCATGGCAGAGGAGGTTAGAATATGCACGAGTGCTGTAAGCATGGCAGAGGAGGTTAGAATATGCACGAGTGCTGTAAGCATGGCAGACTAGGTTAGAATATGCCCTTTACCCTCTAATACATCAGTGTAAGCACATATTGAAACAGCACTGAAGCAGCATGATACAATGTGGGAGCAGGATCCCTGTGTTCTTTTATATGAAAATATAAAAAAGTTATTAGAACCCAAAGCAAAATCCATTAATATAAAACTGAAGCTAACAAACAAGTACATAAGAAGACTATGCTTGTGCAGTTAATAAACACATTTATAATAAGCAACAGCTCTATAAGCATTCCCAGAACGTAACCCGTAAAACACATCAGCAGGGTAACATGCTGCTGCCAAATAAAGCCACACTATTTATAGTGTAGTACTTGTGATTCAAGTACCCCTTATTAGACAGCCCAGGTTTCACAAAACATCAACATTCTTCTTGAAGTGGCATCCAGACTAAACCTGACCTGATTATTGTAATACTCTATTCTCTGGAACTCATAGCCATGTTATATCTCGACTGCAACTTATACAAAACGCTGCAGCTAGAATTTGAACCGGGACTAAGAGACGAGATCACATTACTCCTGTGCTAGCATCTCTGCACTGGCTTCCAGTCTCATTCAGGATAGATTTTAAGGTGTTGCTTTTAATTTATAAGGTATTAAATGACCTTGCACCATCGTATTTAAATGATCTTTTAATACCATGAACTCCTAGACGCCCACTCAGATGACAGAATGCCAGGTTGCTTACTGTACCACAAAATAAAAAAAATAAAAACAGATGGTAGAGCATTCAGTTATAGGACCCCAAAACTATGGAATGATCTGCCTAGCTCTGTAAGGGAAGCACCAGTGACTCTGCTTTTAAAACAAGATTAAAAACACACCTTTATAATGTAGCATTTTTATGCCAAAATGATGCTCCTGTTATTCCCTGCCTTGTTTTACTGTTCTATGTGTTTCTTTTGTTTTTATTGCTTTTCTTACATTCTTTTATTTATATTTGTCAATGTTTTTATTCATGTGAAGTGCTTTGCGGCAATTTTTATTGTGAAAGGCGTTACATTAAAAATAAAGATTATTATTATTATTATTATTATTATTATTATTATTATTATTATTATTATTATTTCTTAGGATTTGCCTTTTCTAGGTTTTTACCCAAGGAAAAATGTTGCAAATGCAATACCTTAATTGTTACAATATCATGTACACCCTCTGTATAAGGTGCACCCTGTGTCTAACACACATGCCCAAGATGCCTTGAGTTACATCTTGTGTAATACACATCTCTTACATAAACTACATCTTTAATACATTACCCTAACAAAAACACAGTATTACACTTTATAGAATACCCCGAGTATATACTGCACTGCTCTTTGAATATAAGGATGCATGTTATACGTTAAAAATTACTGTACTACAAGGCATGACTGCTGCTGTTGGCCACATGTGGTGGTTGAAACTACCCAAACTGGTATCCAGATACCCAGCTCCATCCCAGTTCCACCCCAATTTTCATTTGATCTCAGTTTGTAATTTGTACTGGTAAAATAAAAATGAAATAATGATAAAAATCGTCCATCAGTTACAACGTACAGGCTCCTAAATGCAACTTAAACATACAAACTAGTCGGTTTATGCAAGTTAGATGAACAACCAAATGGGAAAAAAATGTACCCTAAATATACAGTCAGCACTCAGATATCCGTTACCCAGATACTCGTCAGTCACGCTTTACCGCCCTTGCATTAAGAATAAAATCAGTCACCATTATATATATATATATGTAACAAATGAATGCACTTACCCATAACATGCGATTTCCGACTCGTCACCAGTTTTTTGATGCAAAGCTCATCTCTTCAGTGTTACAATTTATCTGAATATCCATCACAGCCCGCGTTTTTTTTTTTTTTATTCTCTCTAATGCTAAATCAGTCTGTCTTATATTGTGCAGCTACACAGCGCTTCCTCCAATTTCACATGACAAAAATGAAGCCAAAACAAAGCAAACGAGAAAAGCTAGGGTAATGTAACAGTTAATCATTAAACAGTTTTAGGTACTGTGATGTATTTTTTATATATACTGTATATATATTTTTTTGCAAGTGAACTGTGATATTAGGGCCTTATCGAGCACTATATTCTGCAATTTTGAATATTGACTTGAGATACTGTTTCAATTCTGGAAACTGTGTTGTTGTTGTTTCATTTATTTTTTTTTGTTTTGCTAAATTGCATTGCCTTTTACGTTTTATGCAGTTCTGTGCATGGATATCATGTTATTTTGCTGTTAGGTTGTTAATGGGAATTTGTACATACCGCTACAGTACGTACCAGATTTAAAAGTATATACTGTATTACAGTTAATGTGTCGTCTCTTTTTTTAGTTGTGTCGTCTCTTTTTTTAGTTTTGTCAAGTGATATTTTCAGAATCATATTGTTTTGAATTAAAATACTACTTCTGTTGGAAATATAGTACTGTAACAACAAAACCAATATAGTACATCTAAATGGAAGCCTGCTTATTTTAAAAAACAGTCTTTTCAGATATGTATTTTTGCTATTGTATCTTTTTTGTGTTCCCTGAGAAACAGACAAGGGTTGGAATGGGCCAAAATGAAATAATCAGATATGCATCACATGTGTTTAACCATCACTGAAGTCAAAATTTTATAGGATATGTGAATGCTGACAGTATTGCTGAATCCTTTCCTTGAATGTCAACATACTGCTTAGATGCCTCGTGTCACAATTATTTCCCATCTACTTTTTGATGTGACCGGTGTGGGCAAGTGCTTGGAAATCCATCCAGCTTAATGGATTATAAATATGACATAATGCCCTGCAGAGAGCAAATCCCATGAATGTGGTGTCACACTCCTTATCCTTACAATCACAGGAGATGCCACTTTCCCTGAATGCTCAAGGTCAACTGAAAAACAAGGCTAACAGTCAATCTGTAGATACTTTTGCTATTTTTAACTCTTTTTTTTAGATGTAGCAAACGGTGGCACACATCAGCGTATTCAAACTATTTAAATTGCAGCTATATAGATCTGCCTCTGTTTGCATCAATGACGCTGACCCCATTTAATAATAATAATAATAATTAGACTGTATTGAAAAAGCTTGACCATGCCAGTAATGCACTGTAATCCGATGCATTCACTTTGCAAGCTCAGAATGTGCTTTCTGTATAAGGACAGGGTGTTACTGCTCGCTATGTAAATACTGACACTAAGTAATAGCACAAGTTTAAGAGCTGTCTGTTGTGAACCTGGTGAGAAATGAAATAAAGAATCAATGAGCTCATTCTGAACTGCTCAAAATATAAGGGGGCTGTGTTGACAACATTGGTATGTCAGGGGAGTGCAGGTTTTTGTCCTGGCTTTCCGAAGTCGCTGGTTTGGGAGGCAAAGTCAACCACCTCACCATGCTACAGTACCCACTGCTGGCCAGGTGCCTTGAAGGATGACAGCTGACCTTCAGTTCTACTGAACTGCTCTGGGTGCTGCTTTGAGGGAACATATTTGAACCTTCAAAACTAGGGAGAGAAAACAGGGTAAGATAATTGGGCACTACATTTTTTAAAAGTAAAACAAGTAATAGAGTTGCTTCAATGTATTGTGAATCAGCATAAACCTCAGTCCTTTTTTGTTGTATCAGCTCTACATGACTCCTGGGAGAGAGGGAGGGTTAATAGAGAACTATAGTGTACTTTCTACCAATGTAGACCTCCAAGACCTCCTTCATGTACTGACTTGGCACATACATGCATTTAGACACAGGAATTTAAACAAACCAGCTATGCCATTAGCAATTACGGTGACATTTACATTTACAGGACTATGATTTACAACAGTCCAATTTTTTTTCAGACAGCTCTTAGTTCTGCAAGCACTTTCACGTACAAGTAAGCATGTCACGTACCCTTGGCTCAAGCAATACAATCGCACCCTATTCTAGAAACATGGCTTTCCTGAACAATCTAGTGTTTAATAGGAAAAAACAATGTCTAGCCACCTGCTGCATATGCCCAAGGAATTCAAAGTTTGTGAAATACAAGCACTCCTATACTACCTACTCCTAACCTACCGAATACCCAGTTTCATTTCACACATGAAACACCAGCTGAGTAGCCACCCACCACTGCAGAATTGTGTATTTTAATTGCAAACCCACTCACATTTGGCCATCTCAGCACTACAGATGGCTTCTAAATGAGCATTGTAACTTCAGTATATTTTAAAAAGTGGCAGTGACTTTTTATGTAAGTGAATATTACATCTCGGGATAGGATTGGAGTTCGGGTGAGAGTGTAGAATTACTTTTAGGGTTACAGTAAGAGTTAAAGTTGTGGTTCGGGTAGAGTTACAGGTCCAGATAGGGATATGATTATGGTTAGCCCTAGCGTTACATTTAGGGTTAGGGTTAGTGTTAGAGTTAGAGTTACATTTTGGGTTAGCGTTAGTGTTAGAGATATGGTTAGCGCTAGCGTTACATTTAGTGTTAGGTTTAGTGTTAGAGATAGGATTAGGGTTAGCGTTAGTGTGAGGGTTAGGTTAGAGTTAGAGATAGGATTAGGGTTAGCGTTACATTTTGGGTTAGTGTTAGTGTTAGAGATATGGTTAGCGCTAGCGTTACATTTAGGGTTAGGTTTAGTGTTAGAGATAGGATTAGGGTTAGTGTTAGTGTGAGGATTAAGTTAGTGTTAGAGATAGGATAAAATAACAGGAAGGCAAACCAAGAAGTTACTAAGAATAATTTAAATTCAGTATATTTAAAAGATATGCTGTAAAGAGGACATGCAAGTATATTATATTTAAAGGGCTAAAAGCTATTATATTATTGTAGTGAACATTACCTTGAATGTAGAGACAATTGTATTTGAAATAGATGCTTATGAACAAACTGCACTTTAAAGGACATTTGTATATATTTTTTGTTACTACTTTGTTTTTAATATGTTTACAGTGTTCACATTCCCTTCCACCTGCTGTGTCTCCCATGAGACAAAGCCATAGAATCAAACAGCAGGTCTTCTGTTTTCCTTCAGTTAAAATTAAAAAAAGAGTCTGTTGCTAACTTGAGATTTATTGGCACGCATGGGAAAGTGTTCTTCCAGCTTCATTATTCCCACCACCCATCTGAGTCCTATATTTCTCTAATTATGATCATGTACGTCCCTTGGACGGGCAGATAGCCTCCTTACTGGTTCCTGTTTACTGTTTTCACAGCTGTTCTGGGTCCTCCCTCTCCCAAAGTGTTAATAGTCAAACTGCTGCATCAGTGTTCAGACAGCCGTCAGCCAGAAGCAACAGGCTGTTAAAAACCTCTTGGGAACAGTGGGGGATTATTTTGCCCTGCTTTGTTGTTTTGCCATATCGTGAAAGTCTCGCTATTTTCATATTTTATGATCAACACATTTTCCAAAAAGTTTGCTAATGACGTGCAGTAGGGTTAGTGATTTACACTGGAGTTCACTGCAGTTTTTAAAAATGCATTATGTTCACAATAACCTTCTGGGCAGAAAACAAAGTGGTGTCATTCTGGCACGTAACATTTGCATTGAACTGCATGCATTAACCAGAATTACTGGCTATATCACACACACGTTGAATATCCAAGCAGCTTTCTCCTGGCAACAGAGTGATAGATCAAGACAATGGGGCCAACATTGAATGTGTTTTTACAAGGGGCTTTTTATTTTGCAGGTTTCTAAATAATTAGAGGCTGTATAGTGCATTATCAAACCCCAAGATTGAAATTCACAGCCCTATTGGATAATATTGTGCCACATGACCAAAAATAGACAACAGTCACTTTAGCGGTCTATAGTCAAATAGCTGTTGCCCTCTGACATCACTCAGCAGTCAATACTCAAAAATGATTGCCTTCTAACGTCACATTTTTAATAAGCCAGATATTGACTGTTTTATTAAACGTGTTAAGTTTTTGCCTAGTGAGAACCAAAGCCCCAACCTACTGGCACAATATGACTCATAACCTGCTCTGCTGTCACTCTTTCAGCCCTCGTGCTGTAGTTTTCCACTATTTGATTACTATACTTTGCTTCATAGTATACTATAGGTATACTACACTACCTATGTTATAATATACACATGTGCTATGATCTGTTTCAGATGGCTGAAACAACATGTGTGAGTGTGAGCTTACTGAGATGTGTAACCTCTTCACTGTGCTCCTACCAGCACAACATTGAAGGCAAAGGAATTTATTTTCCTCTGTGGCACAGTCATCGTAGATCTCAAAAAATAAACTAGTGAGAGAGATCCAGAGGGCTGTAATTCAGAACATACTGATGCGTCTTTAAGGGAGACAGAAATCTCTCGCTTTGAAGGACAGCACTGTCAGCCTGGGCTATTCAGAGCTGAGGAGGCCTGCAGGAAAACAGGATCATTATCTCTTCAGAGCAATAGGGGAGACTTGGAAGCAGTAGCGTCCATGAACTGTGATAAATAAATACTTTAACAACACTAAATTGATATCTATTTAATTGTATGAAATGTAATCAGCATTTTAGATCAAGCTGTAATGTTCTTTATACTGTAAACATTTTCCATAGTAAAAGCATAGCAAAGTGCAATAATGCACAGTGAAAGCATGGTACAGCACAGGCAAGCACTGCAAAGCACAGAGAGGTCTGGTAAAGAACATGGCAAACCAGGGTAAACTGTGGTGCATATACAGTATAACCATAGGAAAAGAGTGGTAAAGGAGCAAAAATACTGTGCAAGAATATTGTGGTAGATTTTTATAAGGGATACTGTACTAAAAACTCGATACTAAGGGCATTTGCCCACATTTACTGTGAGGTTGAACATTGCTACTGCAGGGTTCTTGAATGCCACAAGCCCACACTAAAACTGCAATTCTTACCAGTTTTTTTAGTGCTATACGTCACCCAGCTCTTTGCATTTCTCATATTAATTAGCTTCCTTTGCCTAATCAGACCTTCTGCTGGCTTTCCTATGGGTTAAGATAAGACTGATGGGATGTGGCCTGAATATTCTCTTATCTCAAGCTGGCTCTGCCATGGATGCATGTAGAAGTGGAGAAAAGTATAGTGTGCTACTTTCCTCTTCTCTCAGCCAACAACACCCTACCTTCCACTCTCCTCCTCCTCCATCTCCACCAACACCATTATTTACCTCAGATAGCTGAATTCAAACCGCTGTCTTCAGGAGAGCAGACCATGGGATTAGCCCACTGCCCCACAGCCAAATTCTTTGAAAATAGAAGAAGGAATCAGATGGATTTGAACCCGGTACTCCAGGAAGAACAGCACAGCATGCTGGTGAATTAACCCACTGCCCCACCTGGCTCCTCATGACCCGCTAGTAGTCTAACTTTGTATATGAGATTAACTTCACTTTTCAGCAATTGCACACTTCTGGAGTTGAGAATCGTGGATCTTATTGCCCAGCTCCCGGCTCTCTGTCCTCTGTCTGTAAATGGACTTTTATTCAGCCTAAAACCCATATTTCTCATATGTAGGCTGGATGCTTATGTAAATGGATGAGGACCTTGCACTAACCATTTTATTTGACCTTGCGTTTGTAATTTAGTTGCTGGTGTATACAGTTCATAGTACATACAAATCATTTAAATAAGAACTTCAGTGTATCTGAGGTTTAATACAGTGTAGGGATACTGAAGAGGCTAATCAAGTCCAGACACGTAAATTTAGCTACTTTCAGAGCGGAAAGATAGGGCTATTAAGATTAAATTACTTTTTGATAAACAGCACATTCACTAGAAGTTTTAAGAAAGAGAAAATGATTGGCTGGACACTTTGACAGACCCGTCTTTCCCTTTTGAAACGGCAGGGGAGCTGGGAAAGTGGAAAAGCACTTTCATTTCAATACAATTTAAGCAGCATGTAGCTCATCAAGGTGGCTCTGGCTCCTTACACCTTGACAATGAGAAGTGTGTTCATACCCCTGAGGAACGGGAGGGGACACTGTCAGGGGGTAAAGGCTGCTGATCGTTAGCGCTTATGGGTGCTTTGCTGGAATATGATTTCGGGATCTTTCAGTATTATTCTGTAAGGGAACGATGAGTCACTGGCACACATTATTAGATCGTTGTTGTTATTGTGAAACTGTGGCATAACATATTCAACATGACTAGCAGGGCACCCTCCTGAATTCCGCTCCCTGTTAACTATCTGACGTTTCTAACCTACCCACATGTCTCACGACACAATGTTTTACAACTGGACGCTAAGAAAATACACTGTGCTCATACTCTATACTAAATCATGTTCACTCTGGGGGGTGGACAGCCTACCTGTACAGATCTGTGTGTGCCTGCTGGTTCTCTATACCACACCCAAGCACATTACAAATGGGTCACCGGTACTGCTGCTTAACTAGTGCTATAGCTGTACATATTCACCATAGCAGTCCTTCTATTCCTAGAGAGTGCTGGAGTATGTTATACAGTAACTGTCAGTCAAGTTGATCCCATATGTGCTCTGCGGTGTGGATGACAGGAGCTTATGGAATTAACAGGTGGGCTCCTGGACATCTGGGTAAACATGAACCAAGATGAGATTCGAACCCTGGTTGATTCCATCGTCTAGGCATCTTCAGGCACTAAAGGAATGGACAGGGAACACTGACTGGATGCAGCAGTCATAACACAGCTACTATACCATTAAACCCGTTTCCAAATTAATGAGAGCGCAACAATAAAACACAGTGCACATACTGTAGCCTATTGCTCCAGGTATTAATATGCACAGACCATTCAGACCTAAATCAAATAATAATGAGTGTACCCACCGCCACAGACAGATCACACCACTTCAGGTATAGCCTGTCACCCTTTCTGACACCTATAATGATATAAGTGAATGGTTCTGTATTTCCATACTCCCTGGCTCTCGATTTAGCAGGAGCGCAGGTAGTACACAAATCTAAGGAACGCACAGAACACGTAATCCAAACAGACAGCTAGCGCGCTCTCCTCTGCAGCGTTCAGTGCAGCAAGCCCCTGACTCCAAGTTTGCTGTTTAAAAAAATAAAAATAAATAAATAAATTTTAAAAAACTACATTAATAATAAAGTTCAAAACAGAAACATTACAACTAAACAAGACAGCGCAATCTGGGTAGGTGCTCTGAACTGTCGCCCTGGGTGACACACTTCACAAACAACCAGAGTGCATCGACTTGGACTGCAATTAGAAAGAAAAGTACGGCGTTTTTTTATGCATTGACGGTGGTTCTCAGACCGAACACTGCAGACGCAGACTGGAGGCTCGCTTCTGTCTGTACCTGAATTGTAACCTTTTCGGTGTCGGTGGCTCTGTGCCAATCAGCCGGAACGAGGCAGTGACAGACCCGAGGTGTTTATTGCATGGTACTGCTGGGTACCTGCACGCAGGATCATCTTGTTTCCAAATTGGCAGCGTCACTTCACAGAAGATTAATCGGCTGCACAAACTCACTGCAATCATCCACATCGCTGAGCTTTTTGACAGGTATTTATTTGAACGTGTTTTTATTTATGAATGTACTTGTTTGTTGGTTTTTATTTAGCTTACAACAGCAATATTGGTTTAATAAAGTCTGCTTTTTTCAATTGGGAGAGATCAAAATACTGTTTATACGGTCTGTAAAATAATCTCAATAGCACAGTGGTTGCTGCACTGTTGATTTTTTTTAGGTGGCAGTACGGTACAGTGCGCAGTTTTTACGCTTGGTCAAAAACGATTGTCAAGCAGCCTTCTTCAAACTGGAAGCCTGGGTGTTTTGGAAGCTCACATAATTCGAAAAAGAAGTTACAAAGAGTGAGCTTTATGTATGGATATATTTCCAATGGCTTTGTTTTTCCTAATAAGCTCCAATTGTGCAATGAAAGTGGGCTTTTTAGACGTATGAGACAGTCCAGTGTTTTAAAATGCACTGTTCTTTGATTTTCTTATTTACAAAAAGAACTACACATTAGTGTATTTTCTGTATATTACAAAACTGCATTTTCTAGCAAAGCTGAAAGTATTTTAGATTTTAAAATGTCCAGGATATAACATATTTAAATAGCTCAATGTAATAGCTCAATGTAGCTCAATCTCAATGTCACCAAAACATGCATTAACAATATGAGGTCTATTTCAATCACCTAAGCAATAATAATAATAATAATAATAATAATAATAATAATAATAATAATAATAATAACATGAAAGAAAACAACAACAACAATACTAAGCATGATGATAATGAAGATGATAATAATAACAGTTATTATTATTATTATTATTATTATTATTATTATTATTATTATTGTTATTATTATTATTATTATTATTATTATGATGATGAAGATGTCATGGCCCTCTTGTATTAACATCCAAGTAGGGGGGAATATAGGGAAAAAAAAAAACTGTGGTCCAAAATACCTAGTGAAATCAAGACACTGATGTGTGTGTCTGTGTCCAGCCTTCCTTGTGTAATGTGCCTTGGCAGAAAAATAAATACATAAATAGGAGGTCTAAGGCCAAAGGAATCAATCCTTTTGTAATGGATTGGTTTGAACCCAAAAGCACGTGTTCAGAGTGTGCATGTCAATGTCAGTGCTTCTGAACCTGTGAGTGCTTCAATCTGGTTAAAACACACACCCGGATTCCTACTCTAAACTGGCTCCCATTCAGTGTTTATGGAGGATCTGGGAATCCTTAAAATGGTAGCTTGAATCCCAGTAGGTTGTGCATGTTGATGTGCTGTATTGACTTCGGATGCATTGCCTTTTTTGTAGAAAGTTTTGGCAAACAACAGCTGCAGGATTGTTCCCAGGTGCTGTGAATGAGATCGTGAGATTATCACATGCAATCTTGACTTGTTTTTGTTGGGTTTTTTTTTTAATACTGAGAACTATTTATCATGAAAGTGAGGCTTGAATCACTTGAGGAATGAAAACCTGCTTGAATTGCAAACACTTGGAATTTAATACTAAAACTACTCCTTCTAATTATTATTATTATTATTATTATTATTATTATTATTATTATTATTATTATTATTATTATTATTATTATTTAGGTGATTGAAATAGACCTCATGTTGTTAATGCATGTCTTGGTGACATACTCTCGTGTTTTGACACCAAATTGATTCAGCTAAATAAAAGGCTATACCTTGGGAAGCACTTGTCCACATTTGTATCCCTTATAAAAATTTACCCCAGTAAATTTGCACTGTATTTTTCCATTGTTCCCACGCTTTTCCCCTGGTTTTACTATGCATTTACCATGGTTTTAAAAATACTTTACCTTACCTCTCTGGGTTTATCATTTACCACACTTTCACAATGATGCATTACACTTTGCTATGCTTCTACGATGGGAAACTTTTATAAGTGACATGCCACACCAGGCTATACTTAACATGTAAACTGTTTTTTCAACAAAAAATGTCTAATATCTTGGTTAGTGGGATTTCTTTTTCTCAGAGGAAAGTCGTATTCAGTGTATGGATCAGTGCGGTGCAGTCTGGAATAATATACAGCGCTCATAAATCATTATGTTAAGTGTGTGATATACTCAATGAGGCGTCATAGCACAGATTGAAACACTTCAGTGTCTGGAGAGGCACTGGGCTGTGGCGTCATTATTATATAATACATTCCTAGTGCTTTTATTATATTTTTTCGATGGTGATTATTACAGCTAATCTAGCCTAACAGCCCTTGCAATGAAAACACTCTGCCTGCATAAAGAAGTATGTGTTTAGACTGTTACAGTTCATTCAGGCACTGTCTCAATCAGATTCGAATCACATTCAAACCTAATGTACCATCCCTGGTGTTTCTCTCTCTATCGTCCATTAAACAAAGATTCACCAAGCAGAGCAGCAACTGAGAATACAACAAAAAGCAAAGTGTAATAAAACCTAGTGCAAGCATGGCAAAGCATAGGTATAGAGACAGGATAAAACCAATTACAAACAGACACAAACCACTGTGGTAAACTATGAGAAACGCACAGTATATCTTTGCTGAGAGATAAACAGCCCTTCCCTCACCTATAAAATTGAGTTCCAGTCAATGGCAATTCATCTGAGTGATTTAAAATGTTCCTTTCACCGGGGCGCTAATGCTTTTAATGTCTTACATGCTGATGTCCTAAACTGACAAAGAAAAATGCTCTCAAAACCAGCTAATGCAACTGATTTGACACATACACAGGAACTTTCCCTAGACCTAATTTAAGAGCCAACGACGTGCAAACTGGAAAATGTATTTCTTCATCAAGTTTAATCAAAGATTACATCTTGCCTGGGACTACAATCCTACAATTCACCTCAGAGATGACGCGTTTCTCAGTAAACAAGCAAAATGAAAGAAGCGTTTCATTCCTTTGAATTAAGGCATTAGTACTTACACCTTCTTAAAGGGAATTACTCAGAAATCATAATTACTTTTACCGTGAAATGATGAAGTGATATAAAAGGGATGGACTGTAGCTTTATGTTACATGTGCTTTCATTCTTCACTTTAAAGGGCTGGGGAATCAGCTGTGCTAATAATGCAGTAAGGATTAAACCATGCCAGACACTGAATGGTGAAAAAAATCCACTGTTTTGAGAGCTAGATAATTCAGCAATGATTCAGCTGTTGTCAGTGGTATGTGTATATATATATATATATATATATATATATATATATATATATACTGTACATAAAATATTACTTTATATATATAGAAAGTAGTATGCAATTTTTGCATGATACTTTAAAGATGTATTTAATCTAGTAAGCTCAGAAATGTAGCTATTGTTTTACAATTTCTCTTATAACAGGTGTTTATGTATATTTTGCTTTTTCTCTTAAATACTAGCAGTTTTCATATTGAAGTTTCAGAACTCATGCATAGTTAGTATTTTTAAAGATTCAGTACCATAGTTTAACCTTCTTAGTGTTGTTCCTGCATTATTTTTCAATTATACAAATTATACCTTATCTGATTTTGTTTTACATATATATTATTATTATTATTTGTTTATTTAGCAGACGCCTTTATCCAAGGCGACTTACAGAGACTAGGGTGAACTATGAATCAGCTGCAGAGTCACTTACAATTACGTCTCACCCGAAAGACAGAGCACAAGGAGGTTAAGTGACTTGCTCAGGGTCACACAATGAGTCAGTGGCTAAGGTGGGATTTGAACCAGGGACCTCCTGGTTACAAGCCTTTTTCTTTAAGCACTGGACCACACAGCCTCCTCCTATATAACATGCATGGATCAGACACTGACTATTTAATAAAGTCATCATCATATTCTCTGAGCAAACCTGAGCAAGGTGGGATTCTGTAATAAAGGCAGTATAAAAATGACCTCTAGGGGAGCACTAGAGTTGTGCACCATTATTTTCTTGTAATCATAGCAGCATAACATGACAATAATGTTATGCTGCTAACTTCTAAAATGCATCACGTTGTTCGTTCTTTTTGTTATCTGGTACTTCTTCAAAGCCACTACAACAATAGCAACACCATAAACCATGCTGGGTCCCAGCCAGATTTCCATTGGGGAGTTTTAAGAGTTCAATTAGTACCACGTGTAACATGTGCAACTATCTGTCTGCAGTGAAACGTGAGACGCGGTTTTAATGATCTGAGTGGTGAGATACCTAAAGGGTGCTGTGTAAATCATTGCAGTGTGACCCTCACTTTAGCAGTTCTTGTGATGGCTTCAGTGTGTTTTTTTACCTGTATCAGTCCTACTGCATCATATAAATACTTTGATCTAAATGATTGAATAGGGCCTGTACTGTGTGTGTGTGTGTGTGTGTGTCAGCATGCAGAACACCAATATGTACAAGTCTGTCACATTGTTTCCAGCATTTTTCAGTCAGTTTGAGCTCAAAGAAGGTCATGAACATTTAGGACACGTGACTACCTTCTGTTTTTGTTATCTTACTAATTATCAATATAATCAAGTCCTTTAGCTGTTACTCCATTCAAGCGCAACCAATCCCTAACCAATCTCTTTACCAGGTTGCCGTGGTTAATTGCTTACCATATTTCATTCCATACATTTCTGCACATGCTTTATCTCTCCAATCATTTTAAATTACTCTCTTTATGCCAAATCCACCTCCAGCAAACTGGTTTAATATTACCAATACATTTTCATCTCATACGATTACCAATACATTTCATCCTACATATTTACCCAAGGATATCTCAGAGGCATTGACCTGTCCATTATGCCTGAGGAGGGAATCCTAAACGGGTTCCTGATTTAGACATGCAGTCAGGTTTAGCTGTAATCGAGCATGTAATTCCTCTTGTCTGTTAAGAGCGCTGTTCCCTGTGAACAGATGTCAACATTTGAAACTCCAGGAGACCCACTTTTAGAAAAGGACGTACAGCCTGGTGGAAGCAGATCGTTTTGAGTGCTTGAGATAAGGGGCGTGAGTGACTTGCAGGAACAAAGGTGAGCAGCTCTATCTCTCCTTCCCCCTCGATCCATCTTCAAAGGGAGTCGGCATCAAGCAGCCCTTAGATATGTAACAGTTTATTAAAAGGCTGTTATGTACTATTATTGACACTGTGTTGCTCATTATCAGCAAGCAAGGGCAGTGCCTAAAATAGAACACCCCCAGCTAAACAGCCTTTGTCCTGTGATATTCAAAATGCGTTCAGCACAGATTATATATTTTAGCCACGTTTTCCATAATCGGACATTGGTGACCTGCAGCCAAACACAGCACATGTGTTAATGTACTTTGAGTGCACATGTTTGGTATGGGTTGAATGCAGCAACAGTCCCAGCTTAGAACTGGGAGGTTCATGCACTTCAATCACTGCATTGCCTCTGTTTTCATCAGATTATGCTGTGGAGAATACCTTGACCCCTCCCTACAATCCCCTGTAAACATGATGTGACAGTTCAACCAGCCAATCACGGTACTAGATCGCATACAATGAGAAGGAGAACAATGGCATAAAGACCCTCTTGAGTTTTGTAAAACCGAGCTGAAGAACTCCGGAAGGTTTGCTTTGCTCATTTGACCATCCTCGAGTGCAGGTGTACATTGACTCTTTTCTACGACCGCGTTCATCCTTAAAAGGCTACGTCAACAGGGGGATGTCTCATGACCTTTGGGTATGTCAAAGGTTACACTTCCCCATGGCCATAATTCGTCAATGTGGCACCTTATCAGTAACGCCTGCCCTGAAACCAAACACACTATTACTCTGATTCCTCAGTGCTGTTAGAGGAACGTGTTCCAGCCATTGGGAGTTCAGAGTGATTATGTGCAACTGAGGTTACCCCATCTTATTAAGTCAATACTGAACTGCTTTTAGCTTGCTGTATTGAGTTTGTCTCTGCAGCACAGCGTAATTGCAATGGATGTTCATGACCTTGAATAAATAGCGAGAAGAAACTAAAGTTACTGGAAGGTCTGGACAAATATTACATTGTGAGCTAATAAATAGCCTTCTACGGGTTCTTGGATCTGGGTGAAAAATACTAATTATGAATTTTGCCACTTTGGTAGTTACTAATAATTTAGTGTCTGTTTCCATGCCAAAGATGGGAAGATAAGGATTTTAGGGAAAATAAGCAGTGTCTTTGGTCACATGGGACTACAGTATCTTGATTTGATTGCCTTGTGAGACATTGCATTTGTATTAGTGCCATGCTGTAATAACACACTGCAACATGAGATGAGCAGATTGATCCAGGTTGTGATGAACACATAACAGGAAAGACAAAACCAAGAAAACAGTTTCGGGAGAATATATCACTTTGCAACACTGCTTAGATTGGAAGTACAATCACTTTGTCTGCTAAGCCTTGTGTGTTCTTCCATGTGCAATACCTGCTTTTATAATTAAATTACCTGTGCTTTGCAACGCTGAAGGAGAATATTATAAAGGTGGTATCATTTTAAAAAAACATGCATTTCACTGTACTATCTTAATTGTCCAGAGCAAATGTAACAGCTAATAATGGATGTTTTAGTGCACCATGTGGGTGGTTAATAGTTGTTTAATCGAATATAGGTAAGTGGTTATTCATGGGCAACCTGCAGTCATTCTATGCAGTAAAATCCAGACTACAACTAAAGCACCATAACTAGGCCTGGTTTTGCTTTGATTCATCTGTGCATTTCAGCTACAGTTCACTGTAGAGCAAAGTGTATTTGATCAGTTAGGATTCCAAATACCAGCGATCCAGAAAATTCTGGAAAGCACTGAGGTCAAGCTTCAGAGTATAAAGAAAAGTGGTTTAATCGCACTGAAGCATGTTACGGTTGCTTTGTTTAATTACAAGGATTAGCAATGCTGTACAGTATACATATTCAAACATTTGCTTTCTTTCACAATTAGTTTTGATATTGAAGTGACCGTTGATAAAGAGATTGCCTTTGTGTGGCTTTACCAGCTTTACCAGGTTTTCTGTTCTTCAAGAACTAAGTGCAGTCAGCAGCAGGGTGTATGTCATTTCTCTGCCCGGATGGGCAGGGGCAGGGACTTGTATGCTGGCATCCATAGTCTTCACTTAGCTTGTTAAACCATATCCAGGTGGCTCATTGGGATTGGGTTAGCCCAATATAATTGATCCAACATTGCCAAACCACCATGGCTAAACAGTTCTGTTTGACCAACATCCAACCCAATGTCATTTTGCTCATTGGTGCAGAAATTGTGATAAATGATGATTAAGAACAACTATCCTGGGCAAATAAACACACAGAAATCAAGAGGGTTCAGTGTTCCTTAAATTCTTCCTTAAGTGCCTCAAAAACACACGCACACGAGAGGGTTAAAAGTCATTTGTTAAATACATTTCCAGTTGACTCTCTTGCATGACTAGCAGGAGGTAGGATTATATACATTGCACATTTCAACAATATGTACCATTTCATGCATTTTCATGTAATATTTCTGTATAATTTTAAATGCTTCCCATATGGCCACGAGTAACATTACTTTAGTAAAATTGTACTTAAGAGAGACATTAGTCATGCTCAGTAGTACAAAAAATAAATACAAATGCTACAACACACGCAGCGTACTGACCATTACCTAATAACTTCACTTTAGGGGAATGAAATTGGTATGCCTATTATTTTTATTCAGCCTCTGACTTCAAAATCAGCTTGAACTACAGGGTCATCAAATGATACCATTTTTATATATAATATAGTATCTCATCATACTGGCAGACAGGGACATCAGAAAGGTACACAGGCTTCCTTCTATAGCTGATATATTATGCATTATTACTTTCTGTGAAAGACATAGTAAGTAATGGCAGGACTTTATTCATGATGGCACCGCATGTTGTCTGGTTTTATAATGCTGGATTGTGACTAATAGTAGTCTGGGCAACTAGCAAAATACAGATGATGTGTATGTGACTCATCGTTGGCTTTGCTTAATAGAAAACAACACAGTTAAACCACTAGGAGGCTGTGTGGTCCAGTGGTTAAAGAAAAGGGCTTGTAACCAGGAGGTCCCCAGTTCAAATCCCACCTCAGCCACTGACTCATTGTGTGACCCTGAGCAAGTCACTTAACCTCCTTGTGCTCCGTCTTTCGGGTGTGACATGATGTAAGTGACTCTGCAGCTGATGCATAGTTCACACACCCTAGTCTCTGTAAGACGCCTTGGATAAAGGTATCTGCTAAATAAACAAATAATAATAATAATGCTAATTGTGAGTCACCACTACTGCTGCTATAACACTGAGCCGATGGAAGGGAGCTTTTCATAATCCGATCCTGAGGGCTTCAGGCTACAGGCTTGTCATTGAGGATTTCATGGGTAATGCAGGTTGCTGGCTGTTACTCCAGTTAAGTTATTCTTACCTGACTTTTAGCACAGAATAAATTGGGCCAGGGGAAGCAGCAGGCTTGTTCACTAGCCTGTCATCTGGGAGGCCTGGGTTTGAACCTAGACCATCACACTGTTCGGACTGCACGACACTGGGCAGGTTGGAAAACAAACAAAAGAAAACAGGTGCCCATCAGCCAACAAGGGCAAGCCTCCTGGCTCCCTTAACGCAGCTTTGTGTCGGGCGCTTCCATCATCACCGCTCTGGAGCTCCTCCTGAACTCCAGACTCCCCTCTTTCTTTTACAGGCTGCCCAGCTCTCCCTTTAACCCCTTGTTTTACCTGTGGAGGAGTTTTTTTTTCTCCAAACAGCCCAACCCTCTGCTAAGGAAAGCTAGAGGAATACTCCATGTAGCTTATCCAGTACTGTACTCAAAATGGACGTTGTGTCTACTGACCACACCAGGGCATTCTTTTCCAAGTTGCATTTTTATTAGGAAATGTTTGTTCCCATCCTGAATCCCTGCAGGGGTCAGAACGCTGCAACAAGACTGGAATGATTACACTGGAGCAAGCTTGGGCTCAGAGCCTTGGCCCCATAACTGCAGCCGCGGGTTAAGAGCTCTGCCAGCAGGAGCCCCTAGACATACAGTATAATCCAGGCAGAGCTGCTAAGACCTATCGTAATGAGCTGCTTGGGAACAGATGCAGAATGTGGAGGTGCAGGATGTGACTTGCATACTGGAAGAGATGTGACCTTATTCATAAATCCCACAGAATTTGTCTAAATGCTGTTTACTTATTAGATAGTTATCCTATTCAGAAAACACAGCTGCAGAAATGGTAATTGATTAGTTTGATTTATAACATTTTGGCTAATAGGAAATTAACCAGAGAGCAGAGAATCTAATGAATTAGAAGAGAAACACAGGCATTGTCATTAAAAAGCAAACACAAAACTTTCGCTGTCAGGGTATGGGGGGATCAGGGCTGATAATAAACAACAGTGTGATTTACAAGCTGCCTTATTATATAAAGTTGTGCAATTATTAACAGAATCCAGTAATCCAGCTTCGAATAACAGTGCCTCAAGGGAATTTGTGAGTCACACACATTGCCCATCACTAATTTGGTGACTAATAAAGTATCTTTTGAAAATCCAGGCCACACTTTTGAGCGATGTTCTTTTTTCCACTGTTTTATTTTTCATTGAGTCAAACTACTGGTGTTTTTCAACCACAATTAAAAGTCTTTGTGATTTCACAGTGGCAAGAGGTCATGTGGAGGTTTACAGTAAAGGAAATCTAATGCATTGCTGTTTCAGTCAGGAAACTCATGCAATAAATTATTTATTAAAACAGAGACTAGACAACACTACTACATTATGCATATTTGACACTAAATTCTTTATTTAAATTTTTTCTTTCTTTCAAAATCTACACTTACACATAAAAAGAAACATGCTTTTGCTGCCTGATTGAGAACATCAGAACACAATAAAATATACAGATGAGAGGAGGCTGTGCAACCCATGAAAATGTACAGATGACAGGAGGCTATGCAATCCATGAAAATGTACAGGTGAGAGGAGGCTGTGCAATCCATGAAAATGTACAGATGAGAGGAGGCTGTGCAATCCATGAAAATGTACAGATGACAGGACGCTATGCAATCCATGAAAATGTACAGATGACAGGAGGCTGTGCAATCCATAAAAATGTACAGATGAGAGGACGTTATGCATTCCATGAAAATGTACAGATGACAGAAGGCTATGCAACCCATGAAAATGTACAGATGACAGGACGTTATGCATTCCATGAAAATGTACAGATGACAGAAGGCTATGCAACCCATGAACATTTACAGATGAGAGGAAGCTATGCATATTGTGTTCAGTTCTGGTCACCTCGTTACAAAAAGGATATTGCTGCTGTAGAAAGAGTGCAAAGAAAAGTGACCAGAATTATCCCAGGTTTAAAAGGCACATCGTATGCAGACAGGCTAAAAGAATTGAATCTATTCAAAGAAGACTACACGGTGATCTGATTCAAGCATTCAGAATCCTAAAAGGTATAGACAATGTCGACCCAGGGGACTTTTTTGACCTGAAAAAAGAAACAAGGACCAGGGGTCACAAATGGAGATTAGATAAAGGGGCATTCAGAACAGAAAATAGGAGGCACTTTTTTACACAGAGAATTGTGAGGGTCTGGAACCAACTCCCCAGTAATGTTGTTGATGCTGACACTCTGGGATCCTTCAAGAAGCTGCTTGATGAGATTCTGGGATCAATAAGCTACTATCAACCAAACGAGCAAGATGGGTCGAATGGGGCCTCCTCTCATTTGTAAACTTTCTTATGTTCTTATGTTCTAACCCATCAATGCTTGTCCAGTTCATCGTAGCTGGTTGATCTCAAAACGTTCTTTTGGGCTGAAGAGGTCCCAGTGATGTGACATCAACAACATGGCTAGGCAACCCATTCCATACACTCACTACTCTGTGTAAAGAACGGTCTCTTACCCTCTATCCTAAGTCTGTATCCACTTCATTTTCAACTGTGTTTTTCTGGTCCTGGTTTATGTGCTGTGCTTAAAGTATTGGCTAGGATATTTGGCAGTTCATTTTAAGATAAACCAAGGAAACCAGATCTACTTAAATTGTTCAAACTGCATATGACATCCAACCATTAAATTGCAAGTCTGTTCTGTGACAGTGGTGTGACGACCACATCTGACTTTGTGAAAGTGCCATGGGTTTAGACCAAGTGCTTGCAAAAGTATAAGTGAGGCTCATTATATGCTTCAGTACTGTTGCAAAATAATGAATGTTGCACATTAATATGTAATTACAAGGCATGTTGGCAGAGCTGAGTATTAAAATTGAGTTTGTGTTTGACTGAATTTGCTTGTAGTCAGCACTCTCATCATCTGCGAGTAATGGACTTGATTTCGAGGTAAGCCTGGAACGCCTGTGCTGTGCTTTTATTGAAGGTCATGTCTTGGTAGGAAGGATAGCTGAATTGAGTGCCTTGCACATTCAGCACACATTCCTTTGAGAACAGTAATAATAAAATTTACACATCAATATCACTTCCCTCAAAGGGGTTGTGAGAGTAGGCCTTGAGGCTGAATTTATGAAGATAAAAAATAAATACAAAAATACAGTATATACTGCTGAAGGTTCCTGCAGTGAGCCCTTTAGCAAATATCAAACAAGAACCACTTGCGATATGCAGCAAACCCTTAACAGGAACCCCTTGGGATATGCAGCAAACCCTTAACAGGAACCCCTTGGGATATGCAGCAAACCCTTAACAGGAACCCCTTGGGATATGCAGCAAACACTTAACAGGAACCCCTTGGGATATGCAGCAAACCCTTAACAGGAACCCCTTGGGATATGCAGCAAACACTTAACAGGAACCCCTTGGGATATGCAGCAAACCCTTAACAGGAACCCCTTGGGATATGCAGCAAACACTTAACAGGAACCCCTTGGGATATGCAGCAAACCCTTAACAGGAACCACTTGGGATATACAGCAAACCCTTAACAGGAACGACTGATTATATCGTTATGCAAATGGCATGCCTTCTGCAAATCACTTTCAGTGTCATCGGGTAAGATGGCAAACTGGTAGACTTGTACAGTCAGGGCTGGGTAACTGCAGTCCTAGAGAACCATTCTACACCTTGTATAATGAAGCAATTAACTGATTCAGAACTTGGATGTAGGTTTAATTGGTACAATAAAACCACTAACAAAGACCTCGGCCTACATTTTCCACTGTGGGCAAATCAAAGGCAAATTGCCCACTGTCTAGTAAGTGTACAGATATGGCCAATGTTTTACGTCACCCTATAGAATTAATAAATATTTCTTCAGAAAGTCAAATGAAACCTGGTGAATAATGTTACGTTAACATATTTAATTACATACTGCTTGTAGTTTTCCATACTTAATGAAAAACTTGAAACATTTGACATTTTCAAATCTAACATGAAATACTCTACTACTATTATGGCTTCCGGTAAGACTTATGCAATACCATCTTGTATTTTCTTTGATCACATGATGTTAAATATAATATGTCAATTGTGTTCATGTATTTATTTATCTTTTAAATGGTCCCAATCCTAAAATTGTAGGTGATGCTAAACTTTTGGCCATAGCTGTATATGTGCATTACAGTATGTGTTGAGTGAGTTAAGCATGATAAAAGGGGTACTTCAAAGCATTCCAAAACAAAAAGCTTTTTTATCTGTTGGTTTTCTTGGCTTCATAATCAAGACATAAAACAAGCTAAATTCTGCCAGAGTCAAAAATACATGGAGCAACATGTATGGAAATTTTTTTTCCAGTTTGACAAAGATTCAGTTTTAGCACTAGGTACCTGAGTTATTGAAGTTGCAGTAATGATGTTTCATTTAATTATTTAGTTCCTCGGACCCACTTTGATTTGCCTTTCTTTGCATGTCATGCTGTGTTCTATATCCTTGTCTTTATTAAAACCAGTTAATTTAATCTGTGTGCAGAAACAGAACAGTTCCTGATGGATTTGCAGGGCTGCTGTAATGAGGTGATGCAAATAACACCAGTCAAGTGTGAGCAGCACTTACCCTAACACAGGCCGGGGACTAGGTATGGTTTTAGCACTTAGCATATGCCAAGGTATCAGAAAATAATCCCAAATACTGTCCGCTTCCAAGGTTCCAGTTTAGGGATTTTGAGGCACAGGAGCTAAAGCCAATTCTAAGAAAGGTGCACCTGAGAAAACTGCACTCAGTTCATTAAGTTTCCATATATGAGCTGTGACTGATGCCTGTCTTGGTCCAAGATTAGTGTGGGCTTCTGTAGCTCATACAGCCTTATTTAACAAAAATATATTTATAGACCTCTAAATGCCTTTAACTAATAGAGAATGTCCTGTTTATAAGTGAGGATGTGATAAGAAGAGCTGTCGTGTGAAAGAGAGACGGTCATCTACTGATCGTTATCTCGCAGTACTGAGTCGTGTGAAAGAGAGACGGTCATCTACTGATCGTTATCTCACAGTACTGAGTCGTGTGAAAGAGAGACGGTCATCTACTGATCGTTATCTCGTAGTACTGAGTCGTGTGAAAGAGAGACGGTCATCTACTGATCGTTATCTCGCAGTACTGAGTCGTGTGAAAGAGAGACGGTCATCTACTGATCGTCATCTCGCAGTACTGACACATCCACTGGGTTGCTGTAATTTGGTCAAGCTGTGCTATACTGGTGTCAATACAAACCAAGGCTGAGTTAACTAGCAATTAGAAAGAGTAGATATTGCTTTACCCAATGCCTTGGTTCTGTTGTAATATTGACTGTGTAATTGTTTTGTATGATTCCCTGAATGTTGTTGTTTTGTGATTGCAATGTAAATAAGTTCCATTGCTTTGAATCGATTCCTAGTAAATCATTCACTCTGCGTACAAACCCCATCTGTGGGCTTTAAAGTCCATATCTCGCATAGAAAATAATTTTTTGGCTTTGGGGTCGTACTTGGTTTACTTTCACAATGAGCAAGAATTTAAATCTCCATGAACAATGTTATGGAACTGAGAGACGTAAAACTATCAATAATTCCGGAAAATGCAGACAACGCACCGATGATGCAGGAAGTTGGCGTGACGTCACTAGGGGAACACATACCAGGAGCAGAGGAGAGATATACATGGCTTCAGACTGTGAAAGCGATCACTATGAATTTCTCCGATGTTTTGAGTAGTCTGTATTACAATAAGGGCAGTGGGAGTGTGGTGTGTAATGAAAGACATTGTGGGGAGGAAGAATAAGTGGTTTGAGGCCTGATTCCAAACTGTTTTGAACCTCCAGCAGGAGAAAATAACCACTCTGGCATGAGGAATGCGAGCGACACGCCCCCTTGTCTGCAGCTCTGCCATTCTGAATGTTGTTCTTGTATACAGTTAACCCCGGCTAGCAGTTCATTTATGGCAATAAAAAAGAGTATTTCTATATTTGGTTTGTTTTACCATTTTTATCTTGCAAATAGTATTTACTGTTTCCCATCCACTTAAAAAAATAAAGCATTGAATATTACAAGGCTGAGATGACTTGCATGGTCACTTATAGCTCTTCAACTTCATTCATGAAATAAACACTCATGCTTTCCCCGATTTAGTGAAATTAAATAGGCCTAACCTCCCTGTGAACTGCATGTAATTATTATTATTTCTTGGCAGACACACTTACCCAGTAATGTGCATACAGTATGAAAAATACCTTAAAGATAAAATTGAAAATCAAAAGCTTAAGAACAAAAATCTGTGGTAATCATTGTTATATCTGTATGAAGCTATTTAAAAACGTATCTTTGATATCAAAGTAAACAGTACGAAATTGTTTAATTAAGGTTGGTAAAAAAAAAATGGTATTGCGGGTTCTAAATGGTTCTGCTGTTGTCAGGGGAAAATGAATCAATGGTCACTTGATGAATGTCTTTGTAAACAGCTGTCTTTGTGAAGGTCTGCGTGTGTTTGTGAACTTGTGTACCAGTGTCTTAGAAAAGAGAAAAAATAAAATTTGTACCTGCCAGAAACCAACAAAAAAAGTCTCCATGTTCCGTGTTGTATGAAGTGATCATTGCATTGTGCACTGACAAACTTGTTGATTTTACTTTCACAGACACAGTACTTTTTATTCATGCGATGCATTCCCTTGTGCTTATCTGAGGTGAAATGTATTTCTGACACCGTTTAACCATCGCGAAATTGGAATTTATCTACTTTGCGTGTTTTATTTCTCACATTTTACAGTGCCAGAACATTTTACATCTCTCATTCTTTAAAAATAAATTGAAAAACAATTGTAATTGTACAGTTCTGAGATTGGTGACAAATGTAAAATAACAGCGTCTGTGTGATTTGTAATTTTATTGGATGCAGAGCTCCAGAACAAAGACAGGGGGAGGACATGATATACTATACAGGATGTTGTGGTGATTGAAGTTCTGACCTGGTGATGACCTCATAATCGAAAGGAATAGAAAAAGAACATGCACAATAAAAATAACTAAACCACTGAAGACAGCATTTACCCGCACAATGCTTTCAAAACAAGACAAATCCGGCTGGAAAACTGCCTGGCAGCACTGACTGGGGGAGTAGCCTATAAAAGCCGCATGCAAGACGCATGCATTACCTATTAAATGTTACCTGAAGCTCAATGAACAAATACAACAGGAATCTGTGTAATTTTTGTGTAAGAAATCTTTATTTTGCTGGCGTCCCGGTACTTTTGGATTTAGGACTACACCACTGTATATATATATATATATATATATATATATATATATATATATATATATATATATATATACATACACATACTACAACCCCCACTATTTGTTTATTTACTGTACTGTACCTTCATACAATACAGCCTCCTCCTTTTATAAGTAGTTTTCGTTGGATCACTTCATTACTACTTTTCAGCCACCTACATGCTCGCTCTCAGCAGACACAATTGTGCGTGCTGTGCACAGTATGATGTTTATGTGATTTATACAGTACCCCTGCTTTATATCAAGCAAGTTAAACACTGCCAGCTACAAACAGTAAGGCAGCGGAGGGATTATAAGTAAGCTTGATCATATAGATTAGATTTAGCTTTGGGCAGAGTTTTTAAAACTAAACTGGACGCATGTTTTGTTTTTATATGTGGATTTGTATTCATCATTTGCCCATGCCTTGAAAGTGGATTTAGCTCACATCCCTTTACTGATATCTGCAAATGTTTTTTATCATCTGAGATTCAGATTCAGATTTGGGAATTATAAACTATGGATTATATACTGGGGCCTATTAATATGACATACTGTATGTATTGATAAGTGAATACGTATATAACACACACACACACACACACACACACACACACACATACACACACACACACACACACACACACACGTATATGTATCTGAGTTTGTAAAAAAAAAAAAAATAAATAAATATATGTTATTATTCATAATCTGTTACTTTACATTTGTACAGTACCCAGATATTTTGCTGGAAAATGTGAATAATAATTAAAAAAAGATAGAAACTAAAATGTCAATCAGAATTGTAAGGTAAATAAATGTTTCAGATAGTGGGGTCTCATTCTGTTTACAGATCCGAATGTCGCTGCTGTTTAAATCAACTTCTAGAATCGATATAGACTTGCATGCCATGTGTGTGTTTGATGTTCATGATCTCGATACACAAAGGTCTGCTTGACTCTCTTAGCAAGGGCAGCATTTCATTGTGGCACCATTTAGATCCATTGAACAGATCCCATTATCGTATTGGCACAATTTAAACACAAGATTATAATTCAGACTTGTGTAGTTCCATGAGGCACAGCCATGTTTAGTGTGGGATTTTGGGGTCCAAAATATTGAACAGCATATAACATTTTGTCAAGGCGTTTGCTAAATGTTTCCGGTACTACAGTGTCTGATTTGCTTTATAATCCCTTATGAATTGTGCACAATCTGTTTAGCACATCATGTGCTTAGTATTTCATTTGTATTTCCTGAACACTAGCTTTCAAGACCGCAAATCTCTTCTTTGGGTGTGAGTGCAAATTAGAGGTGTTAGAGGTAACAGGTGTTATTACTTACATTTCCACTTACCCCTGAAGAAGAGATTCGAAGTCCTGAAAACTAGTGCTTGTATATCATAGTTTTTATTTTGCTCATTTGTTTTAGAAGCACTTTCAGTGTTAAAACTGCCGAATCAAGCTGATGCACACATTTCACTAGGTTTGTTTCTGTTTGTTCCAGTGTATTTCTTTTTTGCCAATGCAAACATAATTAGCAGCTCCTCATTAGTACCCAGATATTCTAAGCACTTGCAAATTCGTTCACTTGAGGCAGCAGAAATAGTTTGCAAAAGGTCACATATTTAAATATTTGGATTAAACCATGGCTTTTTTTTTTTAATTGTGCTCTGCAGAATACAGTGCTGATAAAATCTCTGCCGTTTCAGCATTCTTGAAGGAAAACAGATCTTGACGAAACATAGCAACCAGCATAATGTTAGCGATTGCCTTCTTTTCTGAAGCATGTAATTCTTCATTATATTTTTAAAGTACCTGCACACACATGATAAGCAGACCCTGAATCTTCTCCTGTTTACTCTGCAGTAGCACACCAGCATAGAGATGCATCTTATATGTTTGTTTTGGATCTAATGATCTATAAAGTATTCTAGATGTGTAAATCAATGAAGTTGGACCATCCCTTATAAAAGTTTCCCATAGTAAACACCCAGAAAAGTGTGATAAAGTATAATAAACGCATAGGTAAGCACTGTAAAGCCCAGTGAGGTATGTTAAAGCATTTTATTTAAAAAAAAAAAACAACAACAACATAGCAAACTATGGAGAACTATGATAAATGCATAGTTCTACCATGGGCAGCAGTGTGGAGTAGTGTTTAGGGCTCTGGACTCTTGACCGGAGGGTCGTGGGTTCAATCCCAGGTGGGGACACTGCTGCTGTACCCTTGAGCAAGGTACTTTACCTAGATTGCTCCAGTAAAAACCCAACTATATAAATGGGTAATTGTATGTAAAAAAAAAAATAATGTAATTGTATGTAAAAATAATGTGATATCTTGTAACAATTGTAAGTTGCCCTGGATAAGGGCGTCTGCTAATAAATAAATAATAATAATGGGAAAAGCATGGTAGAAGAGCAAAAATACAGTAAAATAAATTCTGTGGTAAACTGTTATAAGGGATCTCCTGCATGTTAGATATTTTTACTGGTGGAAGTAAGACACAGGTCTATTTAAAGTATTTAAATGGTGATTGAGTCCTGTGTCTGTCTAAACAGGGATTGTTCCTGACCTCATTTCACAGTGCTTTATTTGCAGTAATGTTACTGCAGTAAGCAGCTCTATCAATGACCCGTATAGAGTCAAACACCAGTTTTAAGGCACTTGTGGCTTCCATTTGCCAAACAATGCGATTCCACTAGCATTTTCATTCTTGTTATAAGGCGGAAACACAAACAGCACGGTCTCGTAACTGTGGCTCCCGACTGCAGCGTTATAAAGGGGGAGCAGTCTGTATCCCCACAGATTACAAGATGTGTTTGGAAGTATGAACTGAGAGACATCATGACATGCCTTGATTTTCAATTACTGGTGTCACTATGAGCAACTGCACACAGCGGCGAATGCACCTGCCTCTCAGACCACTTTTTGGAAAGCATTTGCATACAAATGTATTTTATACACTTAAAATACAGTAGGATTAGCATTGGTAAAATACCTTTGAACACCCTTTGCATGTTTTTCTGCAGCTCTGATTGCTAGCTGTAGTTATAGTTAAGGAGCCTGTAAATTATTATTATTATTATTATTATTATTATTATTATTATTATTATTATTCAGACAAAAAAACAATTGTTAGCTCGCTCTTTTTTAAAATAACAGCAAAACAAAAACATAAAAAAAGAATTCATTTTGAGGAAGCTAAATAATGCATCCCGCTTCAGAATAAACCTTAGCAGCTATCTTAAAATGCTGACCTGCAGTTAATGTGTTTTTCTATTGAATGCTTGATTCACATTGCCTCTGTACAGTGAATTACTCATCCCCTTGTATTGTTTGTCTGTCTGTAGTATAAAGCTGCTCAGAAAAGAATGAGGAGTTGCAGGATGCAAGTAGAAAGGTGCCAGCTGGCATCAACCCAATCACACGCACTGTCACTCACTGCTTTCAGTGTTGTTCGGCAGCCACAGACGCAGCGTTTCACCGGGTTCTGGTTTCGGACCCTGCTACTCTGCTCCTGATACTGGGACACTTGGTGCAGTACGGTAAAATACCATGCCGGTTTTTTGGGTACTACTCACCCATTAGTTTCAATAAGCCTAAAATACAGCCCTGTACAGGGAGATCATTGTTTCACAGGATACTTTGTGTGTGTGGACAGTGTTTTGCAGCCCTGTACAGGGAGATCATTGTTTCACAGGGTAGGCTGTGGACAGTGTTTTGCAGCCCTGTACAGGGAGGTCATTGTTTCACAGGATACTCTGTGTGTGTGGACAGTGTTTTGCAGCCCTGTACAGGGAGATCATTGTTTCACAAGGTAGGCTGTGGACAGTGTTTTGCAGCCCTGTACAGGGAGATCATTGTTTCACAAGGTAGGCTGTGGACAGTGTTTTGCAGCCCTGTACAGGGAGGTCATTGTTTCACAGGATACTCTGTGTGTGTGGACAGTGTTTTGCAGCCCTGTACAGGGAGATCATTGTTTCAAAAGGTAGGCTGTGGACAGTGTTTTGCAGCCCTGTATAGGTCGATCATTGTTTCACAAGGTAGGCTGTGGACAGTGTTTTGCAGCCCTGTACAGGGAGATCATTGTTTTACAAGGTAGGCTGTGGACAGTGTTTTGCAGCCCTGTACAGGGAGATCATTGTTTCACAGGATACTCTGTGTGTGTGGACAGTGTTTTGCAGCCCTGTACAGGGAGATCATTGTTTCACAGGATACTCTGTGTGTGTGGACAGTGTTTTGCAGCCCTGTACAGGGAGATCATTGTTTCACAAGGTAGGCTGTGGACAGTGTTTTGCAGCCCTGTACAGGGAGATCATTGTTTCACAAGGTAGGCTGTGGACAGTGTTTTGCAGCCCTGTACTGGGAGATCATTGTTTCACAGGATACTCTGTGTGTGTGGACAGTGTTTTGCAGCCCTGTACAGGGAGATCATTGTTTCACAAGGTAGGCTGTGGACAGTGTTTTGCAACCCTGTACAGGGAGGTCATTGTTTCACAAGGTAGGCTGTGGACAGTGTTTTGCAGCCCTGTACAGGGAGATCATTGTTTTACAAGGTAGGCTGTGGACAGTGTTTTGCAGCCCTGTACAGGGAGATCATTGTTTCACAGGATACTCTGTGTGTGTGGACAGTGTTTTGCAGCCCTGTACAGGGAGATCATTGTTTCACAAGGTAGGCTGTGGACAGTGTTTTGCAGCCCTGTACAGGGAGGTCATTGTTTCACAAGATAGGCTGTGGACAGTGTTTTGCAGCCCTGTACAGGGAGGTCATTGTTTCACAAGGTAGGCTGTGGACAGTGTTTTGCAGCCCTGTATAGGTCGATCATTGTTTCACAAGGTAGGCTGTGGACAGTGTTTTGCAGCCCTGTACAGGGAGATCATTGTTTTACAAGGTAGGCTGTGGACAGTGTTTTGCAGCCCTGTACAGGGAGATCATTGTTTCACAGGATACTCTGTGTGTGTGGACAGTGTTTTGCAGCCCTGTACAGGGAGATCATTGTTTCACAAGGTAGGCTGTGGACAGTGTTTTGCAGCCCTGTACAGGGAGATCATTGTTTCACAGGATACTCTGTGTGTGTGGACAGTGTTTTGCAGCCCTGTACAGGGAGATCATTGTTTCACAAGGTAGGCTGTGGACAGTGTTTTGCAGCCCTGTACAGGGAGGTCATTGTTTCACAAGGTAGGCTGTGGACAGTGTTTTGCAGCCCTGTACAGGGAGGTCATTGTTTCACAAGGTAGGCTGTGGACAGTGTTTTGCAGCCCTGTACAGGGAGGTCATTGTTTCACAAGGTAGGCTGTGGACAGTGTTTTGCAGCCCTGTACATGGAGGTCATTGTTTCACAGGATACTCTGTGTGTGTGGATAGTGTTTTGCAGCCCTGTACAGGGAGATCATTGTTTCACAAGGTAGGCTGTGGACAGTGTTTTGCAGCCCTGTACAGGTCGATCATTGTTTCACAGGATACTCTGTGTGTGTGGACAGAGTTTTGCAGCCCTGTACAGGGAGATCATTGTTTCACAAGGTAGGCTGTGGACAGTGTTTTGCAGCCCTGTACAGGTCGATCATTGTTTCACAGGATACTCTGTGTGTGTGGACAGAGTTTTGCAGCCCTGTACAGGGAGATCATTGTTTCACAGGGTAGGCTGTGGACAGTGTTTTGCAGCCCTGTACAGGTCGATCATTGTTTCACAGGGTAGGCTGTGGACAGTGTTTTGCAGCCCTGTACAGGTCGATCATTGTTTTACAAGGTAGGCTGTGGACAGTGTTTTGCAGCCCTGTACAGGGAGGTCATTGTTTCACAGGGTAGGCTGTGGACAGTGTTTTGCAGCCCTGTACAGGGAGATCATTGTTTCACAGGGTAGGCTGTGGACAGTGTTTTGCAGCCCTGTACAGGGAGATCATTGTTTCACAGAGTAGGCTGTGTGTGTGGACGGTGCTTTGCAACCCTGTGTTGGTAGATTATTATTCATAGGAAACAAATATCTTTATTTGCTTCACCTGTCTTTTACTGCACCCTTTGCACTTCAACTTTTTATTGCTGTCGATGATTGAACTGTGGTCTACACTAACCAGCGCCCTTTTACAGTTATCCTGTCCAGAAAACAGGAGTGTTGGTTAAAGACTGGAGTTGCTGCTTAGAAGATGGATTTGAAGGTGATGGAGTAGGATAATTCCTGCCAAAGACAATACACAGATTCCCTTTAAATATTTAACCAGTACACATACATGCAAGTTCATCGTAATCCCAGACTGCATTGGAACCTTACAGGACTCAGACACCCAGTCTGAGGTACTGTAAACATAAATGTAAAAACTATTTGTTGTCATATTCTCATGTATACTCAATAAAGGAGTTCATTTTTTAATTACGTAACTTAATTTCAACACAAATAAGGGTTAACCAGTTAATTAAATGTTTGTAGAATTGGGATACAATCAGTTTTTAGGAGGCTATGAGTCTGTAGAAAAGATCTGAGAATATTCAAGGGAGCTATCGTTGTTCACCAGACAGACAGACACTAATAGATCCACATCATGAATAAGAACTCTTCATTGCATTTAATAGATGTCTATCTGTATGAAACATGAACCAGTTACATGCTGTGAGTTATTAAGGCTCTTATTTTGTGACTCATGCATGAAAGCTGTATTTATAAAAAAAAGTAAGAGCTCAACAGCATGAGCTATTCCAGGAAGAAAGGGGAGAAATGAAAGTTAGATGCTTTACTAAATATTTCATTGTTATGATCTGCAGGAACGCTTCCAGAGCAGACTGTTGGGTTTTTTAGAAAAGCTTTTGGAATGGCTGTGTTCTCTTCATTAGGTACTGAGATCCGACATCCACCCTGCCACATGTTTCAGTGTATACTCCGTCGAAGGGACTCCTCTTGTTCTAAAGCTCTGTGAGACGTTACCTTATTGAAATGTTACTGATAGATTGTGTATTTTTTATTTCATATCCTCAATGTCTCCCATCGTTTAAAATCCATTCAGCATGATTTCATTTTCAGAATATACAGTGCAGCTCCCTCCTTGAGACCAGTGTGACGTGTAGACCAGCTCGCTATTGAGACCCCTTTCTGTATGTGTGCACTATTAGTCATTTCTTTATGTCACTTAATCATGTATTTATATTCGTACTTTACGGATAAACGTGGCATTCAAAAAAACAACAACAATAAAATGTGGCCCATGACAAAGTCACTGTTACTGCTGATTTACCTCCAGGGCCCTTCTCACTTTTTGACAGAGTCATGTGCACAGCAGGGAAAAGGGCTTGGATAGCACACAGTGTTTAGTTGCAGCTATACTCTGCCTATAATTTTACTTTGTGAGATGTCTGTTCGAAATAAAAGTGCACTCCCAAAATAATATTTTGTGTGTGTGTGTGTGTGTGTGTGTGTGTGTATGTCAGGGAGTTTGAACACAACTGAAAAGTAGGGTACATAAAAAAGCTACAATGGCTTCAGAGCAGAAATTAGAGCTGTGACCCATTTATATCTCTGATGTAGGTACAGCACTACTGTATCACTGTGTAATATTGACGCTGTCCTGGTTATCCTATCTAATAAATCATGTTGAAATGCATACTGGGTGATACTTGGGCTGAGAAGAGAAAGAGTACGAATTGCATCTGGCTGTTAAGCAAGCAAGGTGACCTGCACAAGAAGGAAAGCAGATAATCACGCTGTAATTGTGGTCATTTAGAGAACAAGCAATTCCAGTAACATGCTTGCCTGTTGTTCTCGCAGGCAAGATAACTCAGAGACTTTAATGCAGCGGGGCTTTAAAGGAAGAGCATAACAACAACCTGGGGGAGTTTGTCAAGGGTCTAAATAATGTATTCCAAACACATGCATGGAAATGTACTCTGTGTAAAAAGACCTCTGTACAGCATATAATGCTGGTCTTGTCTGTAAGTTAAATTTCAAATGTCAGTGTAAGTACCTTCAAATGTCATTTGACTTTCTTTACATTTCCTTACTGCTGTATGTTATGGTGTTTCCAATCATTGTGAGTGATTCTGGGTTCTGTTGCTATTATAGGGTTTCTCTAAATCTGACTTTACTTGCCTTTACCTGCCTTTGCCTGCGTTTACCTAACTTTACCTGCGTTTACCTACCTTTACCTGCATTTACCTGCCTTTACCTGCCTTTACCTGCCTTTACCTGACTTTACCTGACTTTACCTGCCTTTACCTGACTTTACCTGCCTTTACCTGCCTTTACCTGACTTTACCTGACTTTACCTGCCTTTAGTTGCCTTTACCTGCCTTTACCTGACTTTACCTGCCTTTACCTGCCTTTACCTGCCTTTAGTTGCCTTTACCTGCCTTTACCTGACTTTACTTGCCTTTACCTGACTTTGAGCGGCTTTGAGCTTGTATGGAGAATGCTAAGTGCCGTGACTGAATAGACTTCCTCATTCCATTCAAATCATGTGACACCATGACCTTTCAACTCTGCCAGCCCCATCCTATATAGACAGAGAGCGTTGCCAATAATTCAATAAGCTCTTCCTTTTTTAGTTGTTTACTTTAGAATAAAACTCCAAATAACTGTTTCTTGGTTTCTCGGTTTAGAATGATTTAGAATGAAAGTTTAAAGAACCCCTGTGTCGTCAATAGAGCTCTCAGAAAAGAGCGTCTTATCTCTAAGTACATCAGGTACACCAGAGTGTAAGCATTAACCGTTCCCCCCTGCGGATCTCAGGAACACATGTGCGGTTTCTTATTCTGTACCGTGTTTCTTACATGCATATCTATATACATACATTCACATCACCAATGGTTAATCTTGTGAGTGTATTTGTGAAGCAATCTCATGCAGGTGGTGAGTTTGTCGTGGGTTCTGAACTGTAGAATCATGCATATATTTATGTGAAAAGTGATTCTTTTTTCCTTGTTAATCAAGGCACTCGTGATAATTGAAGAGCTAGTACTGTGTATTAGTTGAACAGTTATATAGTGGCTCTTAAGTCCTCAAAGACTTCTTCTTTAGATGTAAGTGGGAATTCGAGGAAACAGTGTCACTGTTTACATTTGCAGCCTTTGAATCAATTTTCACAAATGTGTATACAATTGCACCATGCTTTGTACCTAGTCTTATGTCCTTGACACCACAGTTTAAATGCATTTAAAAAAGTCAAGCGTTACCTTCTTTCTGTACCATATGAAACATATTAAGAACTCTTGGGAAATGCTCTTTCATTCCCCTTGAAGAAAGGGTTTTCACGCTTGAACGTACCAGTGCTTTCAATTGTCTCACACAAATTCCCAGAGGAGTTCAGAATAGTGTTATATAACATCAGCCAAATATCATTAAGGTTTAATTAATGGAGCTCAAGGGGTTTTTTTTGTTTTTTGTTAGGCAACTTAAAAAAAAAACAACAACAAAATCAAGACTCAAAGATAAACCCGTAGACTGTCCTGCACAGAATCACTGCACATGACAAGTGTATTTACCACACAGGGCTCTTGCCATATTAATCCCTGTTTCTTTTAGCATTCTTTCTTTTAGTTCTGTGTTTATGTTGTGAATCCCTGTTTATTGTAGCTTCGGATTTCATTCTGACGTCAAACTGTGTAGCAAAGTTCTGCTTGTACAATTTACAAGCCTTTGGATTGTAAAACATTGTGACAAGTATACTGTATGGATCCTGGCTTTTCAAACACAGATAAACAAGTTATTATTTATTTATTTTTTTTATCCTAAAGCACAGTTTGAAGCACAGTCTTCACTTCTATATTGTGCTTCATAAACAGATAACTATATTTGTGCTGACAATTACCAGCCTTGCATGCATGACACTGTTAACCCTGCTTGAAGTGATCTGCAAGTGAAAATCTAGCCTTTTATTTAATGATTTCAGTCTGAATTTATCCGACTATATGAGAATCATCTGGATTTTTAACATCTTTTCTGTCCCCAGTAAACCTTAGCGGCGTGCCAACCAACATTTCAAAATCTTTTTAGCACCAGTATACAGAATATTACTACCCGCCCCTTCTGTTCAAAATCAATTCGATGACCTCTTATTAGCACCTCTTATTAGCATACAGTATTATTATTTATTTCTTAGCAGACACTCTTATCCAGGGCGACGTACAATTGTTACAAGATAGCACATTATTTTTACATACAATAATTTGTTATGTATTTATTTGTTTTTACATGCAATTAAATGCAGTTGGGTTTTTACTGGAGCAATCTAGGTAAAGTACCTTGCTCAAGGGTACAGCAGCAATGTCCCCCACCAGGGATTGAACCCACGGCCCTCAAGGTCAAGAGTCAAGAGCCCTAACCAATACTCCACACTGCTGCAGTATAGTACTACCCGCCCCTTTCCTTCTGTTCAAAATCAATTGGTCTGTTGGCTGTTTAAGTAAATTATACTTATGCTGTAGATCAATGCTCCCTACTTGTACTGTACCAAATGATCTTTTTAAAGTTCAAATGATGGTAACACTTTACATGAAGGGGGACATGTATCAAGATCGATCGACGCAGTGTTAAATTGGCGGAGTGTAAAGTAGCGCTGTGCTACGGCACAAACTTTACCCCGTCCCGAATGTATTAACTGGCCCAAAATTAATGAGGCACGGCATAAGCTGCCACATTGAAATGCTTAAATGTGCTGTGCCAATGCTCAAAATGGGCTACCGGTAGCACAGATTAACAGATTCATCTGAAACATAGCGCCTCCCCTCCAGATGGGCTACCTCAATTGAACAATTGGTCATTTGGAGAAGCAAAAATGGCTAAGGCCAGTTTCAGACAGATGCTCTAGAGGCGTGCCAAACTCAATTCAAGCACAAAATTTTGACTAAGTCCCAGTTAACTACATGAGTAGAGCGCTGCCTGAAACAATGAAGTTGGCCTCAATGCTCTTTTGATGTGGCACACCTTCCTCTGAAGCTCCGAGGGGCTCTGGTGTACCTCGGGGCTCTGGTACACCTCGGTTTCATAAGGAGCTCCAGCAGCGAACTGAACTAAGCTGCAGTTAATGCTAATTTACACAAATGATATACAAATGATATGCTAAACAGTATTGTGTATCCCACGGTGCTAATCAATCATGGCAGAGCCCACGGAGGAGCAGCGAGCCAGGGGCCGTATTCTTGAAAGTCCTCTTAAGACAAAACTTGAGAAGGTTCGTAAGAAAATAGTTAAGATCTTCCTAAGATTGTTCTTAAGTTCAATTCTTCAATTTTTCTTACGATCGTCCTAAATTTCTTCCTAAGAACTTCTTAAATGAAAAAAAAAAATCCTGAGTAATATAGGCCTAAGGTAAACTGAATTTAAAATACATATATTGTGGTTTAACTAAACATGTATGTATGTATTAATTAATTAATGTATGTATGTACAGTATGTATTTATTTAATTATACCCGTATATGTGTGTGACAGAGATCGAATAATTCTTGGTGTTAGATCTCCCTGCCTCCCTGCGAGGTTGCGAGCTATGGTACACTAAATCATTGACCCGGACGGGAAGCAATGTGGCATCCGTGGATTGGAGGAGCGGGTGCACTAGTTAACCAAGGGGTCATGGTTGAAGGTATTTAAGGGGACGTAATGATGTGATCTGTTCCTTTGTGAATGGTTAAAGACTGGTAACTAAAAGGAGAACTGTGCTGTGATAATCGTGGGTGTTTGTTTTGTTTTGTCGTTATTAAATACTGTTTGTTGTTATTTAGACGGCTAACACGATCCGGAGCTGTTGCCAAAGGCCAGCACTAAACCCGGATCAACATCACGGCACTTTGTATCACTCAGGACTGTATCTTCACTACGAACACTAGAGCATGCACTGTCGACTTGTGTTTGTGTTTGTGTTACATGTGGGTGAATAAGAACGGGACTATTTATTATTTGGGAACCAACCATGGATTTAAACAGAGCAATACACGCCACTGTATTGCCTGTTAACATTGTTTGTTATTTACTGCTGTTACGCCATCAGGCAATTGGATTACAAACAATTAAACAACATTGCACCTGGATTATTGTTGTCTGTCTGATTATTGATCACCTGCACCTGCACACTGTTAACCATTTTGCCACAACGTATTACAGCATATTACTAAAATAAATAAATAAATAACTAAACCATGCTAATCAATCCTCATTTGCATAAATATTAACATGAACGCTGACTTCTGTTAGTTTCATCTGAGCAATTTATTTTGATCCTCTTATACATTCGGGCAAATCTAAACAGAGCAGCCAGTTTCATCAAAAACGGTATGATGAGAACTCCACAGAGCGGGATACCATAGTGGCCCAATGCCCTATTAAGTGACTTTACATTGGTGTTTCCATTTTTTGTCCACTACCTGTATTTGTATTGTATTTGTTTTGTGTATTTGTGTTCGTATTGTGTTTGTATTGTATTGTATGTGTATTGTGTTTGTATTGTATGTGTATTGTGTTTGTATTGTATTTGTATTTGTATTTGTATGTGTATTGTGTTTGTATTGTATTTGTATTGTGTGTATTTGTATTGTATTTGTATTTGTATTTGTATTTGTATTGTATTTGTATTGTATTTGTATTGTATTTGTATTTGTATTTGTATTTGTATTTGTATTTGTATTTGTATTTGTATTGTATTTGTATTGTATTTGTATTTGTATTTGTATTTGTATTTGTATTTGTATTTGTATGTGTATTGTGTTTGTATTGTATTTGTATTGTGTTTGTATTTGTATTGTATGTGTATTGTGTTTGTATTGTATTTGTATTGTGTTTGTATTTGTATTGTATTTGTATTGTGTTTGTATTGTGTTTGTAATGTATTTGTATTGTGTTTGTATTTGTATTGTATTTGTATTGTGTTTGTATTGTGTTTGTATTGTATTTGTATTGTGTTTGTATTTGTATTGTATTTGTATTGTGTTTGTATTGTGTTTGTATTGTATTTGTATTGTGTTTGTATTTGTATTGTATTTGTATTGTGTTTGTATTGTATTTGTATTGTGTTTGTATTTGTATTGTATTTGTATTGTGTTTGTATTGTATTTGTATTGTGTTTGTATTGTATTTGTATTGTGTTTGTATTTGTATTTGTATTGTGTTTGTATTTGTATTGTATTTGTATTGTGTTTGTATTGTATTTGTATTGTGTTTGTATTTGTATTGTATTTGTATTGTGTTTGTATTGTGTTTGTATTTGTATTTGTATTGTGTTTGTATTTGTATTGTATTTGTATTGTGTTTGTATTGTATTTGTATTGTGTTTGTATTTGTATTGTGTTTGTATTGTGTTTGTATTGTGTTTGTATTGTGTTTGTATTTGTATTGTGTTTGTATTTGTATTGTATTTGTATTGTGTTTGTATTGTGTTTGTATTGTGTTTGTATTTGTATTGTGTTTGTATTGTGTTTGTTTGACACAAGCGAACTGCGCTGTGTAGGCCTATTCTTCTCAAATAGCCGAGTTTTTCTTTATAATAACCGGATGTCATCATTTGTCTACGATGCGACTTTATTTAAGACGTCTTTGGAATAAGTGTTATACGCTTTCGGTTCGGCAGTATGAAACCAATTGGTTCATCGAATTTTATGAAGTGCGGCTGTAACGCCTACTTGATTTCAATTGAGTTTGGCACGCCTCTGGAGCATCCGTCTGAAACTGGCCTAATCTGTGTATTAAATAAAATGTACAGGTTTTAACCCACTAAAACCCGGGTACATCTGGAGAGGTAGAAATGACCCGTGTTGATTAAGTGTCTTGACTTTATATTATATTATTATTATACAACGGATAAAACCAAATATACATAATGAAAAGGATAACTTAATGAACCTTAATGTTTTTTGTACGACGAATACAAACAATTGTACATAATGAAATAGCCGGGATCAAGCTATACATCAGAGCAATAAACTCAGCGGTATGGCCTGAATGCCGTCACAAACGCTTGATATATTACCCCAACTCTGTCTCTAATTACTGGATATTATATAGTAGTTACTTAGTAAATACATATGTACTTACACACAATTACAATGTTACTATGCATAGTTACAATGTACTTCATGTGTAAATGCATAATAACATTGTAATTATGTGTAAGTACACATGTATTTGCTTTGCTATGGATGCCAGTATCACAGGCATGCATGTTCACATGTACTCCACCAGTTGCTTGATGACATTTTGAGCTCTTGTAAAGTGAAGCCTGGCACAGCTTTGTTCAGAGATTGATCATAGTGTCGGTCACTGGAGATGCACCCTGTTTTATCAGTGGGGCCAGGATGAAGCACATTAAAGAGACACATTGGTCAGGCTGCCATTAGACTCGTCCATCGATTGGGTGGCAAAGGATGAAAAAACCCTGAAAACAATAACAGAAAGCAAAGGACTTCAAAAGACTCATCATTGCAGGTGACAACATGCAGTGCACAGATCTGCCTGGAGCAAGCATAGGAGTCAGACAAACGACATTCAAAACTAACATTGCCAGTAATAAGCAGAGTAGAGGCTCAGCAGAAGCAAGCGTTTTATGAATTAGGACTGTGCTCTGAACCTGCTTTCAGCTGCAGTATGCTCCAGAGAGAATGGGAGACGCCACGCATGTGCATTTTATAACCTGAAACGCTTCCAGGGAATATTGGAATGCAGCCAGGAGCATTGTAGTCAAAAGAACGTACTCAACCAACCACCATCCTGGGACCAGGTGCCTAAGACTGGGGAGGCTTCAGAACTAACAATGTATCTCAAACATCAGGAGCATCCTAAGCTGCAGTGGAACTGGTGTCGACAGATTTGATGTGGAACAAACACAAAAGAATCTGTGCCCCCTCTCTCTTGAACTCTCACATGTTCTTAGATCGAAGATGTAAGTTTGTTATCTAGTTACAGTGTATTTAGATTTCGATTCCCTGGGTGATGCAGGGAGAGAATACCCTTCATACAGTGAAGGCTCTGGAGGTACAGTAGAGTGAGTGCTTGTCAGCTGGATGGCTAATGTCATCTTTTGTCACTATAGTCACACTGTACTGTACGGTAATCAGGACTTGACAACAACACAGCTGCTTGAATTGAAAGTTCATCTTCCTCAGTTCTGACTCTTGCGAGGATGCATTGTGTTATGAGTGACATGTTTTTTCAGCTCATTGATGTAATGCTGAGTAAAGATAATATAACACAAAAGAGAATTTTTTTGTCATTTGCATATTAGAAAATGTCAGAAATCCTCTTGCTTTGTATTGAGTTCAAGGAAAGAAGCCCCTTTCTATTCAATTGTGGCAGAATTATGTTCATACTTAGATACATAATTTATAAATAGAGCTACTGTGCCATTGTGGAGGCAGGAGTGATGTTTTTAGGTCAGATTAGAACTGAGTTACTGCGAAATCCAGATGTCTGAATCTAAATACCACTTTGCTCCTAAATTACCAACAAAAGCAAATACAGTTTCCACAGAGTTTTAAAATGTGCTTTGCCCTGTGCCTTGCAGTAGCTAGGTTTCCATGGAAACATTCTAGGGCCTACCTTGAGGTAAATGAAAGAGAAAGACAAGTGTACTTTAATGCAGGTTAAATTTCAAGACCCTGTCTTAATTAAAAAAAGAAAAATGCTGTTGCTGTAGTAACAATACTACATTGATTGTTATTAAAATATATGTGCTGACAGCAGTGTGGTTCTGTGATTATTTGGTGCGTAATCCTAGGGGCGAGGCTCAGCCCACTGTGCTAAACCTATTGGCTACTCAATACTGCATACACCAAGCCCACCTCAATTGAGGGCAGTTTCTGCTGGACCAGAAGGTGAGATCCTGGGACATGACGTTTAATCATCCCATACTACATTTCATACTACATCTAGCAATGCTGTGCCTGTGTCTTTGAATGTGTGTTGACTCTCTGCATTTCTTGTCATGCATTAAACTGTATGCTTTTCAAGAGGAGGCTGTGTGGTCCAGTGGTTAAATAAAAGGGCTTTTAACTAGGAGGTCCCCGGTTCAAATCCCACCTCAGCCACTGACTCATTGTGTGACCCTGAGCATGTCACTTCACCTCCTTGTGCTCCGTCCTTCGGGTGAGACCTAGTTGTAAGTGACTCTGCAGCTGATGCATAGTTCACGCACCCTAGTCTCTGTAAGTCACCTTGGATAAAGGTGTCTGCTAAATAAACAAACAAATAAACAAGAGAGACCTATTTTCTGGATGTCAGCTTCGCTGATTGGGGAGTTGCTTCCTTTTAAACAGAAATGGCTGATGTTCCGTAGATGGCCTTCACCTGTTAAAGACCAGACTTGCTCCAGAAGTGCTTTTGTTCAGGCAATAGATGATTGGCAGTCTACCCTCGTAGGGATCCATAACCCCCTTTCCAGCAGGTTGTAATGTCTGTATGCCAGCTGTAAGGTGTCCCACGCTTGTATGATAACAGATTAACTATCATAGCTATCATTCTTGATTGATTTTTGTTTTCTGACTTTGCTTTTCCATTTTCAAGACTCTGTCGCTGTTGGCTACAGTATATAGCAGGGTAATTCATCAGGGCTCACAGGTTGCAGCACCACAGGGTATTTCTGGAATGAAGGAACCAAAAACTGGGCAGTCACTTGGGCTGCCTATAGCCAGCAGTAAACATCTTCTCAATTCTGAAGCGCAGAACTCAGAACCACTCAGATGGATTGCATTATACATAATAACGGTAAGTGTTGGGAAAGGTGAAAGAAAAACATTACAACAGAATTCATGTGAAGTGACTGAACCTTTCCGTAAGGGTTCACAGATGCTGATCAGCACTAATCTTGGACTGCAAAATGCCTTTGCTAAGGTAGACTAAGACTAGTGCTAACCAGGATCTGTTAAACCACCAACAAAGTGCCTCATTTTGAATGAAACAGTAACATTTATCTTTGTGGTTTAGCCCAGGTTGCTTGTAAAATATGCAAACAGGACCTTACAGCAAGTGAGACATGGGAGCTGTTCATAGCAGCTAATTTAAGGAAAAGTATGACGTCAGAAGTGCGCTTTCAAAAAATGGATGCCTATTTCTATCAACAATCTGTTAATCAAAGACCTTCAGTTTCTGTGGAAAATCTATACAGCAATTAACAATTGGAGCCTTGATCAAAGCATCTTGAGATTGCCGTGTCACGTGTCTCATTTAGTGTGAGGTGAGAGGAAGCAGCAGGCAAGTGTTGAAGAGTCATGACGCTGACCTGTTCTCAACTTAGATTTCAATGCAGATAGGACACACAGGATATGGGAAGAAACAGAAAAACAATTAGTAAAATGCCATTTTTGTTCCCAAATACATTGTTGAAGATAGTGAATACAGATAACAGTAGTGATGTAAGCAATGAGCACCAATCCCACCCACCCCACACCTTTTCCTTTGTTCTATTGTAGGTACCGGTACACAATGATTGTTTTTTTAAATATTACTTTTTTAATTTATATTACGTATGTGCATAGTTATAATCGAATCAAAATAAAAAACAAATTGGCAGAATCAATAAAAAGTACAAAATGTACTAAATAAATACAAACATGTGCTTCCCTCCCTCACGTCCTCACAATCATCCCAATGATTGGAACTGAAACAGCTATGGAGAAAGATAAAGAACACGCGTAATAGGGTATTGAACAGGAACACATATTAGATTAGATGCTAATATGTGTCCTTTCAAATCCCTGGAGAGTATAATTCATTATATTGGCTCTACAGGCTAAAATGTCATTTAGTTTCATTTCTTGCTGAATGCTTTTTTGATAACGGTTTTCCTGATGGCATTATTTCTGGTTGCTAAGAAGCCCAGTGTAACATACAAAAATACACAGTTTAAATTAAGGGTTCAAAGCTGAGGCTTTTCTGTGCTAAGAGGTTTGGCCTATATGGCCTATTGTATATCTATCTATCCATCTTATATATATGTTTGAGCTACAGCAGAGGCAAACCTATTTTTGCAATAAAACATTTTGACTAATTTTAGTTTTAATTTATGACACGGTTGCTAAAATTGTTTATAATTCAGACGTGATGTCTGTCTAAAGAGATTGGATGAAGCTGCAGGGGGCCCCACATCTCAGAGGATTGTTCCAGAGACACCCTGGCTGTACCTGGAAGACAGCTGTCAGTGCCTGTGCTATTCTCCAAATGCTTCCTCCACAAACAAGGCAAGAGAAGAGTGCAGAACGTTGAGAGAATAGAGAGGCCATGTCAGCCACCCGTGGCTCAAACGAAAAGCATAGCTGACTACAGTGTCAGCGCCTAGCAAGCCATGGCAACTGAGCCTGGGTGAACCAATGACGTCCATCTTCAAACACATTTTGTGTGCATGTGGGTTTCTCATGATCACAAGAGTAATCATGTGTAATTGCTGACTGATTGCATTAATTATTCAGTAGCCCTCCCCCCCCCTCCTTTTGCTTCCCTGATCAAACGAGCCTGCAGCAGCGTATAATTGCGCTTTGAATACATTTAGTGGAATATTGTGGTTTTATGCACAGGTGCTGGGGTAACATGGGTTGCTGCAGTGGCTTCTCTCTTGTAGACCAAGCCAGCATTAACACTGACAGCTCATCAAAGAGTGCTCTGTCTGTCTCGGCTTGTTACTCCAGGTTCACACAGGGCACCAGGGCACCGATCAAGATCCGGTGTTTCCTTTTAATTGATTGATCAGAGGTTGTGGATGCTCGGCCCCATTTTATATTAACCTGCATGAGTATTGTGCAAATTAAAGGGTATATTATTATTATTATTATTATTATTATTATTATTATTATTATTATTATTATTATTATTATTATTATTATGAGATGATGATGATGATTATTATTATTTTTATTTAGTTGGGTTGGTTTGGGTTTCACAGAACATTTTGAATTGAAACCAGGACAATCTGAAGCTCCAATATATGTGCCGTTGTGTTCCTCGCTTGTCTAATACAAGATGCCATGAGCACAGTCTGTCAGTTCAGCTTCTCTTCTCCTGCACTACAAACAGCTTTCCTTTTTTAATCATGTTCTAAAAGGCTTTCTCTCCTTTTCAAGCACAAAGAACAGGAAATATCATTAAGCTGCATTCTCATGATCCAATTTACCTGTTTCCAGTGTTCCTCCCACACAGCTTCCAGAGGAAGCAAACTGACTGTATCCCCGAGCCGCAGATCCGAATAATCAGCTTGCTTTCTCCATGGCAACCGCGCCACCTCACTGACCGACGTGGAATTAATCTGCAGGACACCTCCACGGTCTCATTATTATTATTATTATTATTATTATTATTATTATTATTATTATTATTAACAAGGATAGTAAGGATAGAAGAATAGTAATAATAGTCCTGCTAATAATAACAATATCAACAACAACAACAGAAAAACATTGTACGGTGTATGAAAACTCTCAAACCCCTCCAAAAAGTATTGAGACAAGAGGACTTTTCAAACAGTTTTAGGACATAAGGTCTTTACAAACAGTTTAGTCCTTTGAAAAAAAAAGGAAAACACCTTTTAATTTTGCAAAACTAAATCCAATGAAAAAGCTATGTAATATAGTTGAAGGGCTCTGAAGCACAATGAGAAAGCTTTCCATTAAAAATAAACACTGCCCCTGGGGACTGTATATAGATGCTTTATGTAATCAACATAGAAAGGTTGCGACTGATAAATAATTTACTGATCTCTCATTATGCATTTATCCATTATGTATGCGACTGTATCAAAATGCGATTACAAGGGCAGTGCACTGCGAATAAACTGTCATTAATCCACAGTGATAAGTGTGTTGCTGTTGACTCTTACACAGTTATCATTAGGCAGTGTAATCAGCAATTGAATTAAAGGGATGGTTTATAGCGTTTTCATTTTTATTGTTTAATATCCTACAACGTGGGTTCACTATTATTCTCAGGCATTGTTTCTGTTCAGATTATTATTTGCCAGAACTAATAACTATTCCAGAAGAAAGGCCCTTTCCTAATAACTATTCCAGAAGAAAGGTCCTTTCCTAATAACTGTTCCAGAAGAAAGGCCCTTTCCTAATAACTGTTCCAGAAGAAAGGTATTTTCCTAATAACTGTTCCAGAAGAAAGGTCCTTTCCTAATAACTGTTCCAGAAGAAAGGCCCTTTCCTAATAACTGTTCCAGAAGAAAGGTCCTTTCCTAATAACTGTTCCAGAAGAAAGGTCCTTTCCTAATAACTGTTCCAGAAGAAAGGCCCTTTCTTCAACCACCCATTCCCAAGATTCTTGTTCTCTTTCGCTAATTTGAACCAGATCACGTAGTCGACTACACAAAGTGAACAGTAAAATCATATTTGTTTTATTAAAGTTGAATTCTCTTAAGTCCCCAGGCTCCATAAAGTATGAAATATAGACTTAGAGCCTGGGAGTCTGGGATACACTGGAATTAGAATGGAAACACAATAGTTTCTCATTAAATTCTGTCACCACACGTGCTCTACGATTAAAGGATTTATTTTAAATGTTGTGCAAGTAGGAGGACATTGATACAGACCTGTTTGTTGTTGTTTTTTTTGCCACAGAACTGTGCTACAGTGAGTTCCCTGTTAAAAAGAAACTGAAAATTTAGAGTTGAGTTTTACACATGTACTGGCTGCATACTTCCTCTGGTTAACCCCTTGCTCTTACTGGTATGTTAAGAGCTGGTACCGCACATGGGAAAGGGATTTTAAACTAGCACAGCTGTCAGGTTTGGATTAGCCAGGTATTGCTTTAGTTGCTCACACCATGTCTCGTAAGATATCGACTGTATGGTTAAAGGTTATGTTTACAGCGTGGATCTGTTGTGATGTTTGCCGCTGTCTGGTTTTGGCATGTTGCCGCATCTCCACCAATAAATACATGCAGAATTTTAAATGACAGAATCTTACAGGAATCCGGAACGTCATTATCTATGCGCCGCATTGGCCCGTAAACGCACGTAGCTACCCATGCTCGCACTTCATTCCCTAACTGAG